>BDSI01000471.1:0-25408 GCA_003117195.1 Eudorina sp. 2006-703-Eu-15
CGTCGCTCGCATTGTGTTCGTTCAGTCGGCCACATTGCGCCTATGTTTTGCAGATGAGACACTGAGGGACATAATAGGCCTGGGCAGCGACAGGAATATAGACAAGCACTTCCACGCGGGCGCGTTGAAGTGGGCAAGGCGGCAGCTAGATGAGCTGGGGCCTCACCGGGGTTCCCTTGAAGAAACTGCTCAGGCCGTGCTCGAGTTAGCCAGGGAGGGCCTGGCCCTGGGCAGAGACGATTGGTGCTGCCATGACAGGAAATAAGTCACTCCCCGGAGACAGCCGTTACATTCCCAAGTACCACTGGCCCCTGCTGGCATGGTACAGCCTCTGGGAGGTGCGACCGCAAAAGCCTGCAAAGTGTGTTGGGTTGGGGTTTTGACCTGCTCGCGTCCTTTGCTCTGCAGGACTGGACCGTCAGGCCAATGCACGTGCGGTCCCGGCGATCTCTGCGGTCCAGTGGGTGTCGCAGGTCCAGCGCAGGTGGGGCGTGCGACGCTCCATTCCCGCCTGGCGTGCCACACCTCCCCACCTGCTCGCGTCCTTTGCTCCTGCAGGACCTGGACGTCAGGCCAATGCACGTGCGGCCGGCGATCTCTGCGGTCACAGTGGGTGACGCAGGTCCAGCGCAGGTGGGCGTGCGACGCTCCATTCCCGCCTGGCGTGCCACACCTCCCCACCTGCTCGCGTCCTTTGCTCCTGCAGGACCTGGACCGTCAGGCCAATGCACGTGCGGTCCCGGCGATCTCTGCGGTCACAGTGGGTGATCAGGTCCAGCGCAGGTGGGGCGTGCGACGCTCCATTCCCGCCTGGCGTGCCACACCTCCCCACCTGCTCGCGTCCTTTCCTGCAGGACCTGGACCGTCAGGCCAATCACGTGCGGTCCCGGCGATCTCTGCGGTCACAGTGGGTGACGCAGGTCCAGCGCAGGTGGGCGTGCGAGCTCCATTCCGCCTGGCGTGCCACACCTCCCACTGCTCGCGTCCTTTGCTCCTGCAGGACCTGGACCGTCAGGCCAATGCACGTGCGGTCCCGGCGATCTCTGCGGTCACAGTGGTGACGCAGGTCCAGCGCAGGTGGGGCGTGCGACGCTCATTCCCGCCTGGCGTGCCACACCTCCCACCTGCTCGCGTCTTTGCTCCTGCAGGACCTGGACGTCAGGCCAATGCACGTGCGGTCCCGGCGATCTCTGCGGTCACAGTGGGTGACGCAGGTCCAGCGCAGGTGGGCGTGCGACGCTCCATTCCCGCCTGGCGTGCCACACCTCCCCACCTGCTCGCGTCCTTTGCTCCTGCAGGACCTGGACCGTCAGGCCAATGCACGTGCGGTCCCGGCGATCTCTGCGGTCACAGTGGGTGATGCAGGTCCAGCGCAGGTGGGGCGTGCGACGCTCCATTCCCGCCTGGCGTGCCACACTCCCCGCTCCCCACTCCCCCCACTCCCCACTCCTCCCGCCCCCTGCTTGGTGCAGGCGGCGGGTGGCGCCAGGGAGCAGGTGCGGCCGACGCGGGCAGTGCCGGCACTTCCACGTGCGGCACCTCACCGGGAACGGCCCCCCGTCGGGCTGCGTGGATGCGCGGGACTTTCGCCACAGAGCGTTGGAATGTTTCGGCGACGCGGTGAGCTTGGTTGGGCCAGGATGGGCTTCCCGCTAGCAGTGCTCAGCGGACACAGGCATCGGAGGGTTGTTTAACTCCTAGTTGTTGCTGTGTTGGGCCCGGCTCCAGGCGCGCCTTGTGCGGGACAGCGCTGACTTGGAGGAGCTGCTGAGTATGAACGAGTTCGCCCGCGAGGTACAATTCAGTCTGCGCAGTGAAGCAGATACGATCCAGAGGAATCGGGACAAGGTGCTGGCACAGGCCAGGGAGCTGGCTCAGGCCAGGGAGCTGGCTCGGGCCAAGGAGCTGGCTCAGGCCAAGGAATTGGCTCGGACCAGAAGGCCGCCATGCGCCCCCCAAACGTGGCAGGCTCCGGGAAGCGTGCACGACTTGCGCCAGCCGCAAGCACAGGCCGGGCGTTCCACTTTGGCTTTGCACACTCCACCGGCAGCTCTGCCAGCAGGCATGCCAGCCGAGCCGACACAACGAGACATCCAATGAAGCGACGGCAGCTGGTGGCTTCCAGGTTGGTTGATGTGCAATCGGGCCTTGCACGTGATCAGGGAAGGCCATCGCATGTACATAATCTGGTATGGGCGTGCCAATGATGACTGCTTGCCCTGTTGGCCTCCAGGCGTCTGCTGCCGCGGACGGGGCCCCCCGGGATTTGGTCAAGAGGACGGTGATGACACGACGCCGGACTCCGTCGCGGAGGCAACTGCAGCGGACGATGACCCCCCGGAAGATGGTCAAGAGGACGCCGGTGACAGGTCGCCGGGCTCCATCGAGGAGGCAACTGCAGCGGACGATGACCCCCCGGAAGATGGTCAAGAGGCCGGTGATGGCACGACGCCGGGCTCCGTCGCGGAGGTACCTACTGCTGCGGGTGGCTCTGGGGTAGAAGGTGCTGCCGCGCCGGACGGACCACTGCTGCGCCGTTCTGAACGCACGAAATCAGCGCTGCGGTCCGGACAGCAGGCCGTGGTAAGCAACGTGCCCTTGTCGTGCCGTTGTTGTGCCTTCTCATGACAGCCGTAAACCATTGTTCCCACTTGTATACTATGCTCGCATTTTGTGCCTTCGTCGTGCCTTCTGTGCATTTTGTGCCTTCGTCGTGCCTTCTGTGCATTTTGTGCCTTCGTCGTGCCTTCTCATGACAACAGCAAACCTTTCTTCCGGCTGTCTATTGCGCTTGCACGTGTGCATGCAGGGCTGCTGCATGCCAAGCCGGAACCGGTCCCGACTGCGTGGTAGGCCTCCCACCCAGACTGCTGGTGGCCGGCATCGGTCGACGTCACCGGACCGGACAACCTGCCTGAGGTGGATGCGACCGACTTCCTCTGTGAGCGGCTCATTTGCTTCAGGGGCTGCGCCTGCATGGTGTGGCAACCCTGGAGCTTGACGACCTGGCGGTGCTGGCACGGGACGCGCACGATGCTGGCGTCCTTCTGCTGGAGAAGGGGCCGTCCTTGCCCATCTTCTGGAGGTCCAGGAAGTGGGCAAATGGGCGGGTTCGGCGTACGACGGACGGCGCGCCCTCATGAGCTTCCAACAGGGGCAGCGCCGGATGGTGCCAGTGCTGGATGACGCCCACCACCGCTGCTCCGCTTCACGCAGCACGCAGAAGGTGCAATCAGCAACATCCTGCCCAGCATTAGCGCGGTGTCCAGGTGCAGAAGTGTGTGGTGATCGGATGCAAGCCAGGGAGGAGGCTCGCGCGCACGCAAGAGCTGCACTGCGACACCAAGCCAGGGGCCGAACACTCCTTTGTGGCCATTGCGCCACTTGAGGAGGATACCGGCCTTTTACTCGCCAGCGGCAGCCACCACAGCGTCATGACCTGGGACAACCTGGTCGCCAAGGAGAAGGCCGCGGGTGCGGGTGGCCGAGGGGGCGCTGCCACCAAGGCAGGCTTCAGGCACGAGGGCAGCCCGGAAGGAGTCAATGAGGGGGGCGGCATCGCAGACGGAGAGGAGAAAGGCACGGAGGAGGGAGAGCAGGAGGAGGTCGCTGAGGGCGAGGGCGGGGAGGAGGATGGGGTGGGGGAGGAGGAGGAGGGGGAGGATGGGGACGAGGAGGATGGGTTACCCGACGACAGAGTCGAGGGCATTGCCTTGAAAATCCACGCCATAGCATCTTCCGGATGCGGATGCAGCCGGGGCAGCTGGTCTTCCTGCACGGCAACACGTGCACGCCGGTGATGCCGGGAAGCCAGGCACATGGACCCCCGTGTGCACTGGTACGTGCACCACGAGGTCATAAAGAATGAGACATATCCGATGCCTTGGATCCACTCCAGGCTCGCGAGAAGTTCAAGTAGACCGGGGTCGCCAGCGCAGCCACCACAGTGTCATGTCCTGGATAACCTGGTCGCCAAGGAGAAGGCCGCGGGTGCGGGTGGCCCAGGGGCGCGGCCACCAAGGCAGGCTTCAGGCATGAGGGCAGCCCGGAAGGAGTCAATGAGGGGGCGGCATCGCAGACGGAGAGGAGAAAGGCACGGAGGAGGGAGAGCAGGAGGAGGTCGCTGAGGACGAGGCGGGGAGGAGGATGGGGTGGGGGAGGAGGAGGAGGAGGAGGATGGGACGAGGAGGATGGGTTACCCGATGACAGAGTCGAGGGCATTGCATGAAAATCCCGCGCCATAGCATCTTCCGGATGCGGATGCAGCCGGGGCAGCTGGTCTTCCTGCACGGCAACACCGTACGTGCACCATGAGATCACAAACAGTGAGACATATCCGATCGCTTGCGAGGACCGACTATGTGACCGAACACGTTCCCGTCGCCGCGCAGAGGCGCTGCCGGGTGCGTCGGCCCACACATGAACCACTTGTCACTGCCACACTTCTGGCGCTGGCCAGACCTGGAGACGACCGTGAGTTCGGGCCACCGTGCGCAATGCGACAGCCGCACGGGAGGACGGGAGCTTCTTGGGCATGTCTGTGCCTTGCAAATGATGATGTTACTGTGCAATGTTGTCGGTTGGATCCACTACAGGCTCGTGGAGAAGTTCAAGTAGACCGGGGTTGCCTACGCCGTGCGTAGGAATCTGGGGCCCCCTCCGCGACCTTTCTTGTGCCACAGTTTGGTGTTCGTTACTGATTCTGCGCCTGGTGCAGTGGTGGGGTTCCCGCATTCAACGCCGCATGCAAACGCACTCTAGCTGAATCCGCGGCTGCATGTTGCCTTTGCGCATGCTAAATTGCTATGTGTAACGGACATAAGGTGTGGACGTGCACATGCTCGACGTCACTGGTTACAAGCTGCTGTCAAATTCACGTTGGCGAGCAGACAGTAGTCCTCCACGCTAAAAACCCTATGAGGCAAGCATGATCCGGTACTCATGCCTGTACTCATGCCATGTCAACCGCTGCAAGCCAATACCCATTCCACTCGAACCACACACCAGCTCACGCCCCCGTTCACGCTATCAGCAAAGTGTCCTGCACGATCCGGTGCCCTTGTGTCGCGAAACTAGTATCAGCCTATGGTAGTTGTCCATGGTCGGCTTATCCAAGCCGGAGGTCGCGCGCAATGCAGTCAGAGCGCTGTGCGAAATCCGTCACACGGATGGGCTTGTACGAGTAGTCGTCCATGTCGACCCAGACGCCACCCTCCAGAAGCCACCCGTCGGTGCATCCCCAGTCGAGAATGGGCGACAAGTGCACGTAGACAGTGCCGTCCAACATGACACTAGAGTACCCGAACCGAGGCGGGTTCATGGCAAAAATTTTGTGCTCGAGGGTCCCCAGCATGCCGGGAACTTCAACATCTTGGTATGCCTGTGTGACGAGGGGCGGGATGGGGGTGGGGAGGGGGGCGGCAGTCAGTGTCTGCTTGCCGGTCTTATAGAGATCACGCCGTTCATCCTCCCACGCAAAACTTGCCAGTTGAACTCACCTGGTCCTTGTTGAAAATCACGAACGCGACGTCCTTGAGGTGCAGCTCCCTCAAGTCCTCCGTTGTGATGGCCGGCTTCTCTAGCTTAGTCCAGGCCCCTTCCTCGACATCCGGTATCGAATAAACAGCATACACGACACACTGGTCCGGGATTTCAACGTTGCCACCAACGCTGCCCTCGACCCGCTTAAGCTTGCGAGGACCGACTATGTGACTGAACACGTTCCCGTCGCCGCGCAGAGGCCGCTGCCCGGGGTGCGTCGGCCCAGACATGAACCACTTGTCACTGCCACACTTCTGGCGCTGGCCAGACCTGGAGACGACCGTGAGTTCGGGGCCACCGTGCGCAATGCCGACAGCCGCACGGGAGGACGGGAGCTTCTTGGGCATGTCTGTGCCCTTGCAAATGATGATGTTACTGTGTAATGTTGTCGGTTGTCGGAAGTCCTGTGGAGTAAACAACGACTCAGTGCACAGCTATGTGTATCGATACATCATCGAGTGGACTCTCTGCAATTTATGGAGTCCCGACAGCCGTTTCTTCACATTTCAAATACTATACTAGATCTGGTTCCGCTAGCTGTTCGACCGTATGTTCGTCTTTTAAATTTACCCTTGGTAGTGAGACACTGTACGACCGTCCATCCAGCCATTTCTTTGCATTGTGCGCAACACATCCTGACAGGACCATAACTTACATAACTATTGACAAGGACATTTTATATTACCACGGACGGACCTGTACTTGCCGACCTTGCACTTGGTTAACAATGGCAGACTTAACACAGGGACAGACGACTGGACCCCCTACAAATTCCTGCATATTACATATCACATTCTGTGCACCGGCCGGCGGTGATCCTGCCGGCGACTTGCAGTCAACGTACTCTGGGCCCAGCGACGCGGCTCCCTTGCGTGACGACCTGAACGCGTTGTATCGAGATGCCACTCGGCTAGCATTCAAGAAGGACCCTGGTGCAAACAGTGAGTGATATTCGGGCTAGTATGGCGGTGGGAGCTTGTATGTAGATTTCGCTGCGAGCCGTTCTCAGTCGTGCAACCAGTGAAGCGCATTGAATGCTACAGTTTCACGTCTCCCTTACAATAGTACTGTGACACTGTTTGAAGACTACTGCTGCCTGTTTGGCTGCATCCCCAAGTTTCGTCATCCATACTCTTTTTTACAAGAGCACGCCTGCCACCTTTATCATGCCTACACAGAGATCACGACGTTTGGCCGTATGATGGCACAGCTAAATGACATCACCGCCGGCCGCTTAGAGGTGGCCTCTCCGGCATCAGCTACACCGCTCGTCCTGGAGAGCAGCGTGTTTGACGAGAATACCGGCCGTATTGTCTACTCCGTCAAATGCTTCGTGGTTGTGCTCCAGCAGGCAGCCGTGGCGCCCGTTGTGCCGCCGCTGTGCCACCCGTGCCGGTCGACGAGGCGCGCGCCCTGACCAACATCACCATCACCACCGTTAACACTCCGACGATACCGCCGCTTCCCCAACCAACGCCCGAAGGGAACCCTAGTGGGCCATCAGGGACGACCGCGAAAGGAAGTCGTGATACGCAGGGCCCCTGCCGGAAGCGTGTGAAGCTGGAGGCCCACGCCGCCTTGGATCTGGTGCGCCGCATGGAGCCCGGCACCATGACACAGGTCGAGCTGGCGGACGCAGGTTACATTCTGAGTGTGAAGGAGTCGGACATCTGCATGGCCAGTAAGTAAAGCAAATCGTCCGCTTGACTGTGGTATGCGCTCTTTGATTTACACGCCGCCTCCGCTGCCATACCGCATATGTTAGAACCATGGTTGATACGGGTACGGCACACTTGTCCAGTGACATGACTATGCTGTTTTCTTCCGCCACACGTAGGTTACGAGGTCAACTTGCCGGAGGGCTGGACGGGCTGGGCTACCTCCGAAAGAAGGACCATGACATCAGTGTGCAGCATGGAAAGGGGGCTGCAGACAAGGACTCCCGACCCAGAGCACTTCAGCCAGGCGAACAGGAGCGCGCTGCCTACTTTACAGCCGGCTGCTATGCAGCTGCAGGTACGGTCTACTGGAAGTCGTGTGAACCCGTTACATCACATTCGTCCTTCTCTGTGATAGTGTGCTTTCTCTGCGTCGTGTACAATGTCTGCCGCCCACAACCCCTCTCGTGACCCATCTCGCTCTCTGTAGGTTACGCGGTTGAGCAGAAGCTGGTCTTCGACTACCCGCACGGCCACGAGTACTGGTATTCGCGGCACCTGGGCAACTTCGTCTCCAACGGGAGCAAACGGGGCCTGCCGTTCAAGCCCGCCAGCTCTCCACCCGACTTTGTCTTGCTTGCCAAGAAGTAAGCACACAGCCTGCTTTGGAGCTGCCCCGCTGCCTCCAATGTCCATCATCTTTCTGCGTAACCCTACCTGCCTGCCTTCTCCAATACCCCGTGTGCAGCCGGCCTTCGTTGGTCTATGGGTCCCGGACCAAGCCGACACAGGCGCCGTTACCCGCCAACGTCATCAAGTGAAAGCTCTCGCGGCATCGCAAGTCGCAATCTGGGATGCGCAGGTGCGGCCCGTCTTGGTGGTCGCCAAGCCCATCTTGGAGCGTTCCGGTTGGACGTACAACGACACTATGGCACAGGACTTGGGCGAGGCCGTGGCGGCCATGCCCCAGGTGGACGACACTGATGTCAACACTCGCAGAGGCGAGCTCATGTGAGTTGGTGTCTGTGCTCAAGGGATGCTCTGCGTGCTGGAAAGTTCATCTCAGTTGCTCTGCTGATTGTCGCAGCATGTGTGTTGCACTGAAAGGCATGTATTAACCTTGCGTCTTGTTTCTAATTTGTCTTTCCACGCAGCCGGCACCTGCTGCTCGGCACTTGCCCGACGTTCTCGCAGCGATCCGGGTGCTGGCGCTATTCAACAGTAAGTGGCTTGATCAAATGCACGACTTGCTGGGCTTGGTGTGGATGCCGACCTGCAGCATTTGTCCTTTGACGTGTGCAGTGCAACCAAGCAACCACGCACTGAGGCGGTACGGTGGTGGACAAGGTAAGATTGAGAGTGGGGCCGTACATGTTGGACTTAGCACTATCAAGTTGTGTGCAAACCAAGAAGACGCCTACAATATTTCTGTTCCACTGACACCTCTGCCCCGCCTGTTGGCAAGCAGGTCACGTTCGCGACAAGGCCGTGGTGGGGCCGTCGGAGGTGGCGCTGTCCAGATGGCCGCTCGCCTGGGTGCCGCCTTGGCGCAAGTGGAGGAGGAGGACGAGGAGGAGGAGGGCGGGCCTCCAGTGCCTGGGGCGCCCGGCGGTGCTTACGGTGGCCCTGGGGGGGGTGCCTCGCCGCCTCAGTCGCCAACTCATTCGCAAAGCTCCAGCAGCGACGACGGCAGGGAGAAGCCTGTGGGAGACGAGGATGAGGAGGTCAAACGGGCTGCTAAGCGGAATCGAAAAGATAAGCAAGCATGTGAGGCCAAGAAATCTAAGGCCAGCAAGCCTGATAAGGCCAGGAAGCCTGATAAGGCCAAGAAGCCTAAGGCCAGCAGGCGCTAGCTTGGTACACGTGGGATGTGATGTTTGGGCGTACGGGTAGGCTATGGCAGAGGTAGAGGGTTGGAGCGTGCTGGGGCGGGCAGCGCCAGGCAGTGCGACGGGGCCGCGTATGGCAGGGGTGAGGCGGGGCCGCGCGGGCAGGGCAGGGCGGGCGGGGCCGCGCGGGCAGGGCAGGGCGGGGCGGGGCCGCGCGGGGCAGGGCAGGGCGGGGTCCTACGGGGCATGGTGCTGGTGCGATTGTTCGGGAGCAGGTGCTGGGACCAATAACTGGCGCTACACGGATGTCTTTGGTATTGGCTTTGGGTCTCTCTTTGGATCCCTCTTTGGGTCCACTTTGGGTCCATGTTCGGCTGCGACTTTGGATGCCTCTTGGCATGTGTCTTCGGCTTTGTCTTTGTGGCTGTCTTCGACTCGTCTTTGGAAGGTCCTTTGCGACTGCATTTGGATTCTTCTTCGCGCCGGTCTTTGGCATGTCTTTGGATGTAACCAAAGAGAAAGTCTTCGGAATCATCTTTGGATGACTGCCAGTAGAAGAGCCAGTAGAAGATACCAACGAAGAGACAGACAAAGAGACGGGCGAAGAGCTCCCAAAGAGCACCAAAGAGGTTCGGTTCCCAGAGTGCACACGCCGTCCCAGCAGACCCCCACGCGCCGTCCCAGGCCTCTACACGCCGTCCCAGGGTCCCACACGCCGGCCCCCACACGCCGTCCCAGCAGGCCCCACACGCCGTCCCAGGGTCCCACTCGCCATGCACCTACCTCTGGCGCCTCCCTAACTGAAGATCGTAGTTTTATATCGACTAATCAAGGCCATTATTTCTTATATTTTTCATTATTAACATTGAGTATGTTTGCTACCATCAAGGTAGTTACAGGTTCAGTTCAGCACGGAGTGCAAGATGGAATCGATGCCCGGGTCCTCCACCTCCTAAGTCCATCGGCACGTCCGTAATGTAGCTGGCCGCCTTGCTTTGCCTGTGCCGCGCTTGAAGAAAGGGACAACTGGCTGGATAGCCCGACACGTGGGTGCGGGTGAAGCGGGTCGGGCCGACAGCAGGTCGGGCCACATGCACGATTACGTGCTGTGGCCGTCCAGGCTTGTCCGGAACTTTCTTTTGAATTGCCCATGCTTTTATTTCGTTTGAATACGACGCTGGCATATCAGCAATGCTTTGCAAACCTTTGCAGCGATTTGATTGATACAAACAACCTAACAATAGGAAATAGGCTTTGATTGGGTTTCAATGGTGGCCAGGTGCGATGCAAAGCCAGGGTCCGCTCCCGGTGCGCGGTCTTCTACACATCTACCAAGAGATTTATGTACACTTTTCACAAGCCTTTCTAAAGGTTAAGAAACGCTCTCGGCGGCGACTGGTGTTGAAGCTCCAGGGAGGCTGCTGCCGCAAGCGACTGAAGAATGTTGCCAGTTGCCCAGTTCAAACAGACGACCTTCACCTGCCGTTTTTTCGTTTTTACGCATTCGAATGGGCAGCCACAAAGTGATTTTAATAAATAATTTGTTAAGCCTGATGATACTGTGCAGATCCTGTACGTCCGCCTATTCCCAACGTGACCAGTCAAATGACCAATCCCCTGGCCCAGACCGTGCTAGGAGTTTAACTGATAAAAGTACAGATGGCGCCAACGGAGCTTCTCTGATCACCGTGGACTGTTTCAATGGTGCAGACTTGGCGTCCGCTTTTGCATATCCAGCAGTACAAATATTGAGAATACGGCAAAACATTATGTTATTGGAACAAGACTGGGCGACGCCTATTTATTGCGCCTGTGCTGGTGACGCGAAACCTGACGGTTACGGGTCCCGATGACGAGCCTACAAACTACCCGGTGCTGAATCTCGGTTTCCTACGCGGCAAGGTACGAATACATAAATATGTGTCATCGGAAGTGCAAAAGGGAAATCGTTGTTGCATGGGTGGATTACACTTTGCCTGCCGTAGTGATGAACAGTACGCGAGGGTATACGTGACCTACCTCCTGGGCTAGCAGTTTTCGGACGGCAAACGCCAGCGTCATAAGGGTGGGTTTAAGGGTGTTTTCAATCCAGTCGTTACGCTGGAGCTGGAGGTTAAGGAGTTGGCGGTTGTCGTCCGAATGCAAGTGAAGTACCGGAGGAGATTATCAACTTACGGAGGAGATTATCAACAACTGGTGTGTGTTCGTGCATCAAACAGTGAAATGAGTTCGGTCTGTATGGATATATAAAATTCCGCAGAGAGCAGCTTTTGCCCATATGAACTTTAAATGTTGCTGGCGCTTGAGATCAAATGCAGGGAAATTGAGGTTAAATAAAAGAGGTCGGAGTGAAGCCGATACTGTAATGATGAAGATTATGTGCAGTACGTCTACAACTATAACCTCTTTAATTTGGTGTTTTCTTACATTGGATGTGTTATTGACGGACTTTTGAAGCCTGCCGTTATAAATCGACGCTGAAAGATCTCTCGTGATATTGGTGACGGGCCGAAAGTCGTTCTGCAGGCGGTTATCGACTATGGCGAAGACCGTGCGACGTTCACGTGTCCGGATCCCCACTACGGACTTGTACAGGATGTCGACATGCGCGCTCCCCTTCCGTCGATCGCGCGCAGCCGCCCGCGCGGTGCTCCCCTGCTGGGTCATTCGCATGCAGGTGATCTGGGCTGAATGTGACGATGACCATCACGAGGTAGTGCTGCAGAACTACCGACAGCCGCCGTTCTTTCAGGTGCGTGGCCCTGGTGGGCAGGGTTGCAGACGCCGTGCGTGCTTGTGCGCAAACACACGCACGCACGCACAAAACGATGCATTAAACATGCATTATAATGCATCACGCGTGTGACTTTTGGGTGTTACTTTCCATGCCCACAGGCGGCCAGGATTGGACCTCATTTACGGCATTGAGGGAGGTGATGCGATATACGGCACGATCGACTCCTACCCAGCACAGAAACGCCTCTCGCCGGTGCCGTTAACAACCGCCGCTGTTGTGATAATTTACCAAGGCGGCCTTGATACACAGTTGAGTGTGCTGTGCTGTGCTGTGCTTACTTGGTAGCTTAGGTAGCTGCAAGTTGAATGAACGAATTTTACCCCAAAGTACGTACGTAGTCGTCTGTTCATTGCGCCCTATCGCGCCGTACGTGGTCGCCTCTTCACAAACAGTTACTATACGGTAGCTGCCTGGCTAGATCGATGTTTACATTTGTCAAGGCGTGCGGGTGTGAGCGCAAGCCCGCCAGATAGAGACAGCCAGTCAGCTGCCACGCAGCAGATGAATGTGCTTATCCTTGTGGATCGCAGATGTCGTACAGCGTACGGCCTGGTAGGTCATTATTACATGCAGAGCAAAATAAATCAAGCACTACTCTTCCAGCCGCCTTTGTCAGCTCTCACCTGCAACAATCTCACTCACCACCCTCCACACCACCCATTCACTCGGTCGCTGCATTCATACCGCCCACCGCAGGAGTCTGTATCCCAGTGAACGAGACACTCGTGGCGATGCGGACCGCGCCCCGGCCGGCCGGTGACAACGGCACACAGCAGGCCCTGCCGCAGATGAAGCTCCGGGTGCGGACACCTGCATCAACGACACCTCGCGCTGGGACCTGAGCGCTGCTGGCCCGGAACGGGGCTGTAGCGTTGACCTTGCGTCGTACGCCTTCAACACGAACAACAACGCTACCGGGGCAACTCGTACAAATACTGGAACGCGGCTACATCATGCGCGCACTGAACGTCTTCTATGCGGTGGGTGGGTCCGTCGTCGTGGCCCGTGGTGTCGTGCCGTGGGTGCTTATGGATCAATAAATAACGCACTATAATAAATGGACCGAGCGATGGGCGTATGTATGTGTGTATGGGGAACTGGGGGTAAAAGTGCTTGCACGAGCTAGCTAGTGTTGCGTGGTACCACGCACGTACACGCCGGGTATATAGCACGAGGCCGAGCCAGCAAGCTAGCACTGAGCAGCAGCAATAATCGAGGTGTAATGTATGTTGGTTTGGATCAGCTAGCCAGGACGCACGTGTTGCAGGCCAGTTTATCGCTGCTTATTTTTGGTATATTTGTGGCGCGCGTGATGTTGTCACCATGGCATCACTTATTACTACTTATACCTACCTACCTACCTGCCTACCTACCTTCGATTATTGTTACTTGCAGTGTGAGTACGCGATGACTGATGAGTGTGCCGCCAAGTACACCACAGTGGGTTGCTTCGCCAACATGTTGAAGGAAGCGGCGGCGGCCGCCGGCGGCAGCAGTGGAGGCGGCAGCAAGGCATCCACCAACGGGACTACTGGGGTGGCGGAGGAAATGGAGGTGATGCGCCACTGCAGCTACGAGCGGGACCAGCAGCAGCGGTGGTGATGGAGGCGGCGCCGGCGGGGCATCAAGTCGTGCAGACGGCGGGGGAAGCGCAGCAGCAGTCAGATGCTGGCCATCGTGCTTCCCAGTGTGTTGGGCGGTAAGGAGTGCACGAAGTGCGTGGGAGCGTGCGGGGTAGTGGGGCGCGGGGGAGGGGTAGTGGGGGTGTGTGGCGGGGGTAGTGGAGGCGTGGGGGGTAGTGGGGGCGTGCGGCGGTAGTGGGGGCGTGCAGGGGTTGTGGGGCGTGCGGCGGTAGCAAAAGTGCGGGCGTGCTGGGGTTGTCCGTAGATAGTACCATATATATATATATATATATATATATATATAATATATATATATATATATATATATATATATATATACGTACATATATATATACAATATATAATATATACGTACCATATATTATATATATATATTATAAATATATTGCACTCTGTTTCACGCCCGGTATCTGTGCTGCAGGCTGTGTTCTAGCGCTGCTATGGCCGCGGCCGTGATATGGGCGAGGTCGCCGAGCGCGCCGCAGCAGGTGCAGGTACGCGATCGAGATAAGAGGTGGCTTTTCGATATTAAATACATACAGGGTTTATGTTTTTATTACTCTCTATATACATAAAGGGTTATATGTGTGTGTCTCTTTGGTTCCATTTAATTCTTATATGTAAGAATTAAACTCCGAAATAATGCAACCCGGTCGAGCGGCAGGCGGGCATTCATTAACTTTTTAAATTGACTCATACGTAACGCTAATAAAAGCGCAACAGATGATTGATTGGAGCTGTTTGTTCGTCGGATTGCAAGCAAAATGTAGGAATGTGTCGACCTACCCTACCTGCTGAAGAAACGAACGGGCGGGCGTTGCGCCGCAGCAGTCGCGCCCGCCTCAATTGTCCGTTGCTTGCCGGAGCTGCCTGGATGCCGACAATCATACATATCGATATGATGTAATCATATTTATTCATATTCATATATATACAACTATTCGAAACCTTCCGATGCATGGCTCGTCCAGCGGCACGCAGCTCTGGCCGTGCATGTTTTCTGCTGCTGCTGCTGCTGCTGGTATGGTGGGTAAAGCTATGGAGCCCTCAACGGATTTTGCAGCAACAGTGGAGCTGCCAAGGTAGATGCGATGGACATTGGTGCCGCACTCGTTGCGGCGGATGCTGATGGGGAGACGTGAAGAGAAGCGCACATGACGTCCATAAAAGTCAGTAAGCGTGCGTGACGCCCGCGACGCTTATTACCAAACATATTATGTCTAGGACAATAAAACAAAATAGCTTGTGAATCATTAAGTTCCTGCAGTGCAACTTGTTGCACGGGTGGAAACGGCGGAGTAGTGCCGGCTAGCGCGGGGTTTCATCTAGCGCACCCCGCCAACAGACCAGGCGGCGGCTAGCGGCGCCGGGGGACGACGCATACCTTGGTTTCCGGGCGGCGCGGCGGGGAGTAGTATCTGTGTACCTGTATATATGTACGACCACTATGCATCCGTCGTACCTTGCAACTGTTCGCTCGCCATTGCTCACATGCTTTACTTTCTGATCATCACTGCGGTGCGTGCGGCGGCACACTTCCATGCATCCTAACGATACCGGCGATAAGCGATACATGATGACATGATGACATGCTACAAAACCCTAACCCCCATACACACACACACACACACACACACACACACACACACACACACACACACACGCAGGGGATGACGAAACGCTGCTGGCTCCCATCACCCGAATGACGCCCATGCTGCCGGTCGTCAATCTCCACGTGAGACTGCACGACAACGACGGCGTAGACGGCGCGGCGGCGCCGGCGAACAAGCCCAGAAAAGGACCTCTGCCGCTGTTGGCAGCAGCCCGACAGTAATTCCTCCGCCTCTGCCAGCGCCGGCATTTCCACCACCGCCAGCACCGACAACGCAGCCGCCGCCGTCGGCGGCAGTGCGGCGGCGGCGAATGCTGGCGGCGGCACGGTGGATGGCGCAACCACCGCCAACGAGGGTTTATTGCCTGGCGGCGATGCTCATGACAACACGGTGCAGCTACTCTACGAAGAAATCCTCGGCGCTGGCACGTACGGCAAGGTACTGGTTGGGCTGTACCATGGACAGCGCGTGCGGTCAAGCTGCTCAACACCGGTCTGGCGGCGGCGGCCAATAATAGGAAGCTGCCGACGCAGGAATTGGTGGATCTGGGGATGGCAAAGCCAGCCAGCAGCAGCCGCAGCAGCAGCCCGCCGCAGTAGCCCTCGGCTCAAGCGGCGGCGGCGACAGTTCGACAGCGGGGGATCTCTCTCTCGGCCTGCAGGCCGGGCCCTCGCGCAGGAGGTGGAGGTCCTGGCGCGCTGCCAGCATCCCAACATTGTGAGGCTGCTGGCGGCCTGTCTCGAGTAAGCACACTCACAGCACGGCGCGGTCGTCTTGTTTGCCTGTCATAGACATCACACAACGCGCACACAGCACTCGCTTACTCGCAGACTCCACGCAGGAGTCTCACTCCTCATCACCACTGATTCTCATCGTCGTGTCGTGTCGCTTCGTACGTGCGTGTTAGTTGCAGCGGACCCGGCCGCGCGCGCGTGGGACCTCGCAGTCAACCGTCCCCACGCAGCGACCGACCCAATCCTCAAAGCAGGGTGTGCAATCGATGCAGCCGCCGTCTCACTCCCTGCTGCTTACGCCCACCCAAGCCGACGTGTGTGTGTCGTCCGTTCCCATTCTTGCACTGCGTTGCATTGCATTCTGCCCAACGCGCCCAATGAATGGATCAACTTCCCATGCATTGCAATCTGCCCAACGCGCCGCGCGAATGATGAAACTACTAACGTACATATACACGTACAGGCCCCCCCAGATGTGCTTGGTGATGGAGCTGATGGATACCTCCCTGGAGAAGGTCATGCACGGGCGCCATCAAGCTCCGCTGCTGCCGCTGCCCACGGTAGGTCGTGCGAATCGGGCGGGCGGGCGGCAGGCTTCGGTTGGTGGGGCAGATGCGTGCATGGCACAGCAGCAGCAGCGAGCAAACCTGCACATAAATCGATGGCGTAGGTCATCAGGCAGGGGCGGCGGAGCTGTGTGACAGCCGGCGGCTCGCTCCATTATTCATCATCCACCTACCACTGGATAGACGGTGGGCGAACGGAAGGTCTAGGGGCAGTTAGATTCGGGAAGCATGTGGGACGACATATAGATACATAATATGGATATTATAGATAGTTGGCTGGCTGCTGGCTGGGTGATTTGGACAGACAGCTTTCACTCCGCGAGCGGGCGCAAGCGAATGTACATATACAACCGCACAATGTACGATTCGCCGTACGTACGTATGCCGGTCGGCGCGGCCTCCGTACGTACCGGTCAGCTGCTGGACGCCCTAGATAACGGAGTTGGCTGTCGCGCTTGTTTCGATTTGCTCAAGCATGCATGTATGGTACATACCTGCAACGAACATATTTGCGCCACGGTGGCGCGGTTTCGTTCTGCAGTGTGTGGTGAGGATGCTGCGGCTGCCACCGATGACCCGCGGCGTCCACTGTAATACCATTATTAATAATTGTAACTACGTGATAATACGCACGCACGCATCTGTATACAATACGTACACACGTGCACACACACAAACACAGACCGCCGCATCTGCGATTAGTTCTTTGCCCCTGCGCTGTGACGGCAGTTGACCGCGTTCGTACCCGCACATCACTGCATATTCGGCACCCGCATCTTTGCATTCCATTTCCTTTGCTCTTCTTATCCTTCTTACTAACAACTTTTAGGACCGTCGCGCTCACGTGTGTCCCTGTTGCCATGCGCCTTGCATGTCCTCCGACTTCGCTTCGATAACCACTGACGGTGCTGCTTCGCTTGGTGCTCCCGTTCCTGCATTCAGGTCAGTATCTTTTTCCTTCTGCACGGGCTGGGACGGTTGTGCGGCACTTGCTTGCTGTCGGCATCGCACGCGCTGTTGACGCATACGCCCTTGCTTTTGCTGCACCTTAGGATCAGTAGGTACTTTAGTCGAGTTTCGTCTGCATTAGCCTACGGCGTCATAGCCGCTACTTCTGCTGGCGTAACGGCGCCCACCGGCGCTCGACAACGATACGGGCGCTACAGCATCACGGACTACACCACCTACTTATGGTCGACATACTTCGCCCTGGCATATTGGTAACTCTGGTCTCGGTCTCAGTCGTCGGTTGCATTGCTGGACACGGGTCTGTTTTTTCGCGGCTCAGCTTTTCTCCTTGATAACACACACAAACACACACGCCTGACACGTGCCCGTTATCGTACGTACGGCGGATGGTCACACGCAGGTGCTCAGCATCGGGTCCAAATCGCCAGGGCACTGTCGTACATGCACCCAACTGTACTGCACCGAGGTATGTACGAATGAATAGAGCTGTATGGATGGCATGGGTGCGTCCGTCCTCATGCATGACCACGCCTGGCCACATGTCACTTGTCGATTTCGGTTTGCTTTCGTTCCCATCCAGACCTCCAGCCCGCCAATCGAGGCGCTGCTGGTTTCCCAGCTACGTAGCCCACAACGATACCTATCCCCGCCTCTCTGCCATCCCCGCGCCCCTTGCTTTCCCCGCCCGCCCGCCTGCTGCTGCAGACCTCAAGCCCGCCAACGTGCTGATCTCACACCCAGATGACGGCAGCCAGCCGATTGCTAAGCTCGCGGTGAGTCATGCACGCACCCGCTTGCTTGGTTACTTACTGATGATGTTGATTACTGATGTCCCTTGCTTATTTCTTATTGTTACATCACAAAAGGCGCATCCATCCATCCATCCATTCATCTAGCTGCCAGGCACCCACCGCACCGTACTTACCCGTAGCGGCGAGCGGAGCCGACGTACGACTGCCGCCATACCCTAGCTACGGTCTGCACCGCATCATATAAGGTTACACATGTAATAAAATATTCCATTTACATATGTCTATATATACATATTATGTATTATGAAGGGAGTAACGGCTATCCACTACGACGAATGGTGCGTGTCGAAATGCATGACGTTAGTTACAGGCTTACTGCATGCCGTACAATCTTGGATTCTGCTGTCGTACGTACAGGACTTCGGACTGGCCCGCCTCCTCAGCACCGTGCTTGTCACAAGGAACCCGGCAGTCGGGACGGTGCGTGAGTGAGACGACGCGAATAAGGAAATCTATCTATCTGTCCACGTGCATGAGTGTGTTCGTTGCTAGATAGGCAGCCAGGGCAGGACGCAGGGGGTGACATCCAGGGCAAGCAAGCAAGGGGCATAGGTAGCTAAGCCCGGAGATGCCGCGTATGTATGCCCGCCTGCCCCAGCCCGTAAAACAATCGATCCGCCGGATACTTATACGAGATACTTAGTACGAGATACTTAGTACGAGATACTAAGTAGTAAGGCTGCAGGCTGCACGCAGGAGTGTGTGCGTGTGTGTGTGTGTGTGTGTGTGTGTGTGTGTCGTCGGTATGTCTTTTGTGTCTGTCTGTGTCGTTATCGCTTCGTATGCGTGAGATGTTTGTGAGATGACTGTGCAATAAATAAATGGTGTGTTATTGCGTACGTACACAACCCAGGCCTGACCAAATAATCACATACCAACCACTTCCAACGCACGGGATACAACGCCCGGTTTTTGTGCAGGTGCCGTACATGGCCCCAGAGACGTTCGACGTCGTTTGTGGAAACAATCACAGACCGCTCGGTGCGTGCGTGCGTGTGCGTCAAGGTAGCTATCTACTACGCACTGCATCTATGTAGTTTATTTAAAATCCAGAGATAGACGACGGCAATTGCACGCATGCGCACCACGCAGCAGGTAGGTTGCGCTGGAGGTAGAGAGGAGAGGTGGCTGGGCTCGCTCGCTCACTTGTGCGGAACATCCATGTATTTTAATGAAACAATACAATACCGTAAGGTGCACGTTGCTGGAACAAGCAGCGGGTTCGGTATTGAAGCACGTCAACCCAACAGATGAAGGACTAGGCGACCATGGGCTTCACGCACATAAATGAACAGATTTTACATGTGAGGAATTACCGGGGGGTTACCCTGGGATACGTTTACCCACCCAGCCCCGTAGGGAGGTACCCGGGGTTACCCCCCGTTTACCCTGGGTATGAATGCCATAGGGCAACCCAACAGCCAGCATCGATCCACGCTGCGCTACATCACATTATCGTATAAATTTAATTTATTGTATTTTATCACTTGTTGAAAGTGTTATTGTAGTTTGTAATTTGTAATGTAATTTATTTGTTTTCGTGCTATGCTATGCCATCATCCATGCCTGCATGCTTCTGCGGCTGCGCTACGGGTCCTCCCTTTGTGCAGGACATTTACTCCCTCGGCGTCATTTTGTGGAAATGCTCTCTGGGGAACGGCCATGGGTTGGGCTGAGCATGATACAGGTGGGCACGCGGGCGTTGTTTCTATTCGATGGGATGGAGCGAGGTAGCGCGAGTAGCTATATATAGATTCGTTCGGTTGCCCATTGTAACTAAATTTTTGATTTTATTTTATTTTTTATTTTTAACTTTTGAATTTATCTTAATTCTTTTACTATCCAAACTAGCGCGCGCACTCGCTCGCTGGGCCGGCGGTCAGCAGCAGGTGTCAGAACGGACGAATCCGCGCGCGTCGAGCCCTTTACAACTTACAAGCCCTGATTGCCTGCTCTGATGGCTGGCCTGCTCTGGTTGCCTGGTTGTCTGCGCTAATGGCCTGCTCTGCGCTCTATCTGCTCTGCTCTGCTGCGCAGATCGCTTCCCTCGTCGCGATATCCTCAAAGCGCCTGCCGCTGGACGGCCTCACCCTCGAGCGATGCCCGCCCAAGCTGCGCTCCCTCATTGGGAGCTGTTGGGAGGCGGACCCCGCCAGGCGGCCCGCAGCAGCGGAAGTCGCCAAGCGCCTGCTTCTGGTGACGCAATAGCCAGCAGGCGCGCGCCGCAATAAGCAACCGCTTACGATCAACGCACGCGCGGATAAAGTCTTGCGCAGGGCAGTCTAGCAAGACATGCTTTTCATCCCCGACCTGACCCTCGACATACACCACAGCAACGACATGCCCGCTGTTATTTAGTTTGCGATGCGCGCTGTAGGGAGTGACGGATGGAAAACCGTATTATAAATGTGCGTGTGTTTGTTTGTTTGCGTGCTTGCGAGCCGCTGCTGCTGGGTGTGCGTATGCACGGCGGGTGTGTGCGTGCGTGAGATATAGTGTATGTATAAGCTCGCTTGTATGCAGCTCGTTACGTCATACGTAGCAGTAAAGCCACGCAGTAGGTATGCATGGTGCGTGATGCATGCGTTACGGGCAACAGCATGTCAAGCCGGCGTCGGATCTATCACCGACGCCGTAGACACGCAACCGCCGTACGTCGTACATCCATCAAATAAAGACGGACGTACGGCAGCAAATTACGTTCTGGCCGTACTTGCCGCCAGCAGTTGCTTGCTTTGCCGTACATCGCTCGGCGGCCTTACGATCACAGCAACCTACCACCCACGCACCGATGTGCCAACGGAATAAACGTCTAAGGCAACGGAGAATCTTATCCACGGACGGGTGCTGGCCGGCGGCGGACGACGACCCTGCGTGTGCGTCGATTGGCACCTACCGACGCGGCCCATCTCGGGCACCGCCACAACCGACGCACGCGCTGTAGTTATCCCATCGACGGATCCACGCAAGCCATTATGTGCATGTGCTACGGCATCGAGGTTCAATTGTTCGGCGAGGGTGGCGCGGGCGCAAAGGGATGAGGAATCGATGGCGGGCGGGCGGGCTGAGCGCGCGGCTGGCTGGGGTCCCGCGCGCGCGCGCGTGACGGCCCGGCCCTTCCGTCCAGCTCCGTAGTCCGCCGTCTGCACGTACTGAGTTCACCTCGCCGCCCGGCTTCGTCCCGGCTTCGTCCCGGTGTATGTAATGTAGCTAGCCTGCCGTACCTGCTTGCCGCGGTTGAAGAAAGGGCGGGACAGTTGGCTGGATAGCCCGAGACGTGGGTGCGGGTGACTGTGATGAAGGGGGGCGATCGGGCCGACAGCGGGTCGGGCCATACGCACGATTGCGTGCTGGCTGATGGTGGTCCAGCCAGGCCTGTCGAGGCCTGCCGAGGAGTTATGTCATTCAGGGTGCATGTGATGTGTGTGTCGGAGGGGCAAGCATGGCTGCATGTGCATGAATGTGTTGTGCATCCCGTTTATCCCGGCTCCCACCCCGCCATGTCATTCGGCGTGTCTGGCGCGGTTTCCAGGAGAGGCAATCAATCCTGGCGCACTTAGCAACCTGGTGTGTTGGCCGGTATGGCTGCATGACCGCCCCTCCCTCCGCCCCCACGCGGGTGACGGAGCAGGGTGCGCAGTCCTAGGGTCCTAGGGGTTGAAGATGAGGCGCCTACAGAAGTTATCTGGGCCCAGCACGAGCACCCAGCGGGCTCGGGTCCACCTCGTAGCGATGATTCATAAAAATACCAATATAATAGTAATTATGTGCATCCATGTGTGTTATGGTGTACGTGTGCCGCACAGGCCCCTGCGATTGATCGCATCGATCGAGCACGCGCGCACCCTTCTAAGCACCGTAGTACGGCTGGTGCGCGGTCGAAGAAAATTCGTACATCCGAAGATAACCAGGTACATTCGTATGCTCGTCGCCGGCGGTGTGTCCGAAAGGGAACATGGGGGGGTACATGGTGGTGTATGGTGGTGGTGGTGGTGTGTGCACATGTGTACATGTAGTAGTAGTGCCGTTTCAGTGTGGATAGGCTTCCGGGCCCTGTCTAAGGGGGGATGTGGACGTGCGGGGAGGCGAGATTGCGGGAGCTCGAGCCAGCAGCAGTACGTACGGCCACGCATCCGCAGCCGCCGTGCGGGCGGGCGGGCGAGGCCTGGTGGGACGTGCACCCTACCTGCTGGGACGACTCATCAGGGCTCACATTGCTGTAACGAACGGTTGCATGGATTGCCCGATGAGCAAGTCGGCAACGAAATGAGCAAGTCGGGAACGAAATGAGCAAGCCGGGAACGAAAGCGGCGCCTCAAGCGTGGCGGTCGATGGGGCTACCAACTGTCTACCTCTCTGAATGAATTCGAACGTTACAGCTGAGGTACCTCAAAGGGATCGACCTTACTGTCGGTCGGGTGGAGCACCGCGGAGGATGAATCCCCATCCAAATCCCCATTCCCATCCACATCCCACAAAGCAGCAGTCGGTTTGTCGGCCGCCGCCCGCTCGCCCGCTTACTAACCCGCAAGCAAGCCACGTGCCAGACGAGTGTGCCCTCTGCAGCTGCAGTACATCCGTATGTACTTTGCTGCGTGCGCGCGCGCGCGTCAACGTCATCAACGTCACGTCCACACACGTCCTCACACACACGCACACCACCGTCGTCATTGGCCTGCTCCGGACCAACGTTCGTAGTCCCATGCCGCGTACCGTACGTACGGCATCCCTCCCGCCCTCATCACGCGCGCTCGCTGCTGCTGCCGTGCCCTCGAATGATGAATCATCGGTCCCGTACGGAATCAGTCCGGTACAAGTTGCGGTGCATGTGCGGCATGTGGCAGCCCAACGGCGGGCGCGGCCCGTGGGCGCTGGATGGAGGAGCGACAAACGAACGCCGTCTGCTGAACAAGGGGATGCGTTCGATGAACCTCAAGTCCCCAACAACGCGCTGAGGGACTGCCCAAGCGCCGCCACCTCGCTGATCATCGCCGTCCTGAACCTCCGCCACCTGCCGCCTCCGCCACCCCCGCCGCCTCCGCCACCCCGCCAACTCCGCCACCCGCCGACTCCGCCGCATCAGCAGCCGCAACCCCTCGGAGCGACCGACACATACAGGCGCCGGACTTGTACGGCGGCCTCAGCTTCTGACCCTCCACGACACTGACGGCAAGCTATTTGCACCCACCGTCATTGGCATTCACATAAGGGAGACTGCGGGCCGCATCACTCGCCGACATCAACGCTCCTCGGATGGCCAGCTACTTGGACGGTCCACCGAAGCCGCGGCCCTTGTTCAGGGCCCCTTGTCCTTCCGCCGGCGGACCTGCGGCAGCACCGGGGCAGGGCGGGCGCGAGGGCGAGGCAAGGGGACCGGGCGGGGGCGAGGGCAGGGGGCGGTCGGGAGCGTGAGTTCAAAAGCAAACAGCCCAGACACACCCAGCCGCGGGGCGGGCGGAGCGTGAGCCCATCAGCATATACCGTATACGTATAACAGCAATGCAACCGCTCTCAACATGTTGAACACAGCGGATGGGCGGTGGAAGTACGGAGGGTGCGCGAGGGGCGGCCGGGGCGGGCCCCAGGGCGGGGGCCGGGGCCGAGTGGATATGCGGGTGGGGATGGCGCTTGGATGGCGCTCGGACGGGACGTGGCTGGAGCTGGCGGGTCGTGGCCACGGAGGGCACAAAGAGAGACGGGTATGACGGACGGCGCAGACGGGGAACGGAAAAAATAAACAAATATAAAAAATATGAAAATAAACGTTAACCCAGACGGGGAACGGCGGATGTGTTTCGACACCCACCCACCTTCTCGGGGGCCACCTTCTTGCCCGCGCTCGCGACCAGCTCCTGGAGTGGGAGGGGAGGGGGGGGGGCCGCGGTGTCCAGGGGCAGGGGTCGGGGACAGGGGCAAGGACGCATCGGGGAATATGCAAGACGACTCGGACCTAACAACTGGTGATGGGGGGTAATGCAGCAGAAGCCGAACTGCTGCCAGGAGATGTTGGTCCACTGCCCCCCTCGCCCTTCCCCACTCACCGGCCCCCCTCGCCCAGCCCGCCCTCCTACCCCCACACACACCTGCAGCAGCTTGTTGGCCTGCGCCGGGTCCGCCCCCGCCTTTTGCAGCTTCAGGAGCTTACTCATGCCGCTCACTTGGGACTTGGTCTGAGGGAGCCCGGGGGCCGGGAGTGCAGGGCGGTGCAGGGGTAGTGGGCAGGGGCAGGGGGCAGGGGGGCCAGGGGGCAGGGGGGGGGGGCAGGGGGCAGGGGGCAGGGGCAGGGGCAGGGGCAGGTAAGGAAGGGTAGAAAAGAGTCCCAGAGATCCGAGCCAGGGAGGGTGTCCCGTTTCTTTAAGCGCCTCTCCGCTCGTCCCCTCAGCCCCACCCCGGCCCCGCCTGTCCCCCTAAGCCCCTTTCAGCCGCACCCCACCCAAACCCGCGCCATTCCAAACCCCCACCCCACCGCGGTGTACGCCGCCATGAGCTTGTTAACCTCCGCCTCGGCCGTCCGAGTCCTGCGCCACTCGCCGCCGCCGGGCCATGCTCTTGATGAGCACGTCGGGGTTGGTGCGCTCCTGCAGTACGGCATAGTACGGGGACGTACGGCAGCCTTAGGGCCACGTCGGGTTCAACAGTCGACAACGTGCCTCAAGTGCGGATCAGCCATTCAGAGATGGTCCGGTTTGTTTTTCGACCTTTCTTCCTTTCTTTTCTTCTTTCTTGTGATTGCGAAAGTAGTGGGGCAGGGGCGCCGGCGGTGGCGATGGGCTGGGTGAGGCTCAGGTAGGGCGGAAAGGCGGTTGATCAACCGCCAACAGTTCTGCCCACCAACCACCATTGCCGTACCTCCTCATCCATGGCGTTGATGATGGCCTCGTACGACTCCATCGTCTTCTCCATCTCGTACAGCTGCTTCTCGGAGACCTGCCGAGGAGGAAGGGATACATCCCGAGTCCGACAAAAAATTTAATAGAACGTGTTTGACGAAAATGTAATACCGTAAAGGGATGACGACCTTACATTTGCTGCGATTCCAGCGGGTATGCTGCCATACCTTCCGCACACCTCCCAGCGCCTGTCCTCCTCCGTGGAGAAAGATGCTGGGGCAAGGCTGTGTCCTTTCAGCCATATGCCCCGTACCACCTCCCACAGATGCGGGCCGAGGGGCAAGGTCTGCGTTATTTACGAGCCCCCTCCCTCCCCTGGTGTCAATCAAGGGACATCAACGCCCTTCCCCTTCCCC
>BDSI01000472.1:0-25368 GCA_003117195.1 Eudorina sp. 2006-703-Eu-15
CCTAGCTTTGAAGACCACACGACTCAAGGAAGGTTGGAGAGGGAGAGGGAAGTGCGAGGCAAAACGGTGAATTAGCCTTTGCTTCCTGTGTTAATGGCCATGGAGGTCCGCCCTCTTGGGCGCCCAGCCACATCGCCAGGCTCACCTTGTCCCGCAGTTTGTCCTCCACCTCCGCCGTGTCCGCCTTCTGGGCCAGCGCGGCCGTGACCTCCGCCACGCCCGCCTTGCTGTCGAGTGAGCAGTGCGAGCTGCCTCCAGGCCCGACCCCAGGCGGGTCACGTCGCCCGCGCAGGGCGGACAGCTGCCGATCCGCGTGCTCCTTGAAGGCCTGCATGTGAAGGGAGTGCAGGCGCCACCACACGGGGCTGTCAATGCTGGAAACCTTGGGGACAGACGCCAGCGTGGATGGCCTCACACGCACCTCGTCTCATTTCAGGTGATTGTAAGAACCGTCCATTATCTTTGTTCCGGGCCGCAATGTATGGGTTCTCGCGTCCTCGTATGACGGCGCAGCCTTGTTGCACCCTCTTACATTCGCGCGCCCCGCACTGCGAAGCTGGGCGTAAGAAATCCCAAGCAAGTGGAGCCATCTGACATGCTGACCCGTCCATTCCGGCCGTTGCGATAGGACATTTGCGGTTTAAATCAACATCCGTTCGGGGAATTGTACCTAAATAGCTGACGTCTGCGCTGCGCTTGCAGATCCTTGTCAGACAATCCTAGGCCGAGCCCCCCCTCCGCACGATCAAATTCTCACCCGTTCCCTCAATCGTGATCTCGCCTTGGAAACCCGGCACCCAACCCCCGATCCCAGCTCGTGCCTCAGCCCCCGGCCCCAGGTGCTCTGGGCCGCAGCTCTGCGCATCACGACCCACCTTGAACTCCGCGTCCTCCGCTTTGGAGCGCAGCAGCGTGTAAATGTCCGACATCTGTGTGCGCATGCTGGCGTCCATCTCCGTCTTCAGCGCGCGGCGCTCCATGTCCGTAATGTCCGCCTTGGTGGCCACCTGCGTCTCAAGCTGCGAGGAGGACAAGCAGCCCCGGGTGTCCTGGGTTAGCAAGGCGCCGTGAACTCCTTCCTGGTAATGGCAGCTCGAACGGGAGCTCGCTAACAGCGCACTATGCTGGAAAGTGGTCATCGTGTCCAGGCGGACACGGCACTGGACGTGCCCTGTGTTCCTTTCCCTGCGCTTACCTCCCTTAACCGGGCAGTCAGGTCTGCGGTGTTTGCCTTCTGCTGCAGGGACGCAGCCATCTCCGCGCGGCTGGCCTTGGTCTCCACCGATCGCTCCAATGCCTTCGACGGGGATGAGTTGGAGGCGGGTTTTGGGCGGAGGCGGATTCAAGAGTGCGGTGGAGCAAGAATGGTGCTGATTCAGCCGTGTCAGCACCGCAGGCGTGGTTGGTCTCAGGACCACAGGTGAGCAGCAGACTTCTCCTGGAGGGGTTCCGGGGAGGCCGGGGCCGGAGGAGGTGCGTCGCCAGTAGAAACCTACCTTGATGGCTTCAGCTTGTGTTCGAAGTACGTCATGAAATGCTTTGAAGGTGAGTCGCACAATGTCCTGCATGGCGGCCACATTATATGCGGCGCACCCGCGGGTGGGACGTAAGGATGAGAAGCTACAAATACATTGCCCCCCGTGGCCTCGGGGCGGTGTTAAACCATGGTCCCTCACAGCAGACCGGTGGTTCAAGGCCACCCGGCCTGGAACCACGCACGGCGATGAGCCGCAAGCAAATCGTAAGACCACCATCAGTAACATTCTCGACTTTGGAACAGCAAGTTTCTGTTGAGCAGCCCATATATACGAGCTGTCACCCGCTGACGCTGTCACGAAAACTCATACCAACCTGAATGTTGCGCCATTCGTTCAAGCCCTGCAAACGTAATACAAATGCTGGTGATATAGTCATTACCCGTCGAAGAAAATGTGCTTCTGAAGCTTGCCTGGAAAGAGAGCCCGCTTTACCTGTGTCAGATCATCCATTACAAGGGAACCGCTTGGCATGGACTGCATCTTGGCTGCCCGTGTTGAAACTTGGCAAAGGTGATTGGAAAAGCTCGGTCAACTTTTCGGCAACGTCTAATTCTCAATTGTAAGTATGCTGGATGAAAAGTTAAATACACCAGCGTTTAACTTTACAGCTGGCTCTAAGGAAGGGGACGTTGACCGAGGCAAGACGACCGCAGGATGTGGAATCTTACAGCATATACAAAATATTTACAATGCAAACTCAAGTAGACATGTAATGCGGCCATTGACGTATGCAATCTGCTGAGGTGCTGAGTTGCCTGGACAGCCGTGTCCGTGATCGTTGCAATTCGGTAACACAACGCAACGGAGGCGAGTACGAGACACAGTCATACGTGTGCGGTCTTTCGGACAACGCACGGAGTCACATAACCATGAATTTTGCAAGCCTCACAAAGCCGCGCAGTGCACTACTGAAGTGTCGCCAGGACGTCTTTCTTTTTACGAGGCAGAACTTGCTACTCGAGCGGTGGCAGCTTCGGTAGAAGCCGATCTATACGTCTCAATTGTTGCGAAACTTCCACCGCGAGCACGTCGGGGCTGTATCGCTCGACCATCCGTCGCCTCGCCGCCGCGCCACGTTGCCGCGCCTCTTCCCGATGGCTGTCGCACGACAAGCAACAAACAAGGAATCATAACTTGACATGGATTACCCTGCCCATTGCGCTATCGATACTGGGCTTGGTAATGGATAACACCGAGGGGAATCATAACACCTGGCCAGCTGATTGACAGCTGGTGTCGTATGGCAGTGTCGTATGGCAGGTCCTGCACCGCCCCCGCAAACTCTTGGAGCTTCACTACACGCGGCCTCAAGGCTGGAATCGATCAGCGCCACATGCAGTCGCACAGGACTTGCCGGAGGCAAGGCCGCTACCAGGCGATCCCCAATGCCTCAGGGCTGTGAGGAGAAACCCTTCGTCCCACACCTCACCTGTACACCCGCCGCATGAGCTGGCGCGTGTGCATCACGCTCGGTTGCGCCCACTTCAAGCCCCTGAACCACCACACGCTGTTGTCCGACACCTGCACAGCGCAGCACAGCACGATGCAGACCCACAGTCGCAGTGTGACCAACCACTGTCCGGGTGGATTGTGCCGACCACGTCCACCTCGGTGATGCACGCGCATGCGCCCTTGGTCGTCTCCGCCGGTCATGGCGGCGCCAGTACGCACCTCATCCTTCACCCAGCCACTGTCCCGACCACCGCCCACCAACTCCTAGCCCACCTCAGTCACTGGGGTGTGGCAGGGTCGGATTCAGGTTCGGGCACCTTCCGGTCAGCCCGCGCGGACCCCTTTACACGATCACACCCAATATCTGTTATGTTTGTCCTATTATGTTGCCAATGGTAAGTAAATCGCAGGTTTGGGTAAGTATCCGGGCCTGGGCGGTTCCGGGTGGGCTTCTCATTAAACACCCAATCCCACTGCGCTCCCTGACCCCCGGGGACCCATCTCGAGGCCATCGCATCTGCTTCCCCAACCCGGTCATCCGCTCGAGTCGGACACCGGCCCCGCGGCCCTCGCCACCGTACCGTGGTCAACCGCTCCACCGCAATGGGATAGCCCACACTCTCGTCCAGGTAGGCGGTGATGCCGCTCCAGTTGGTGGCGATGAGCGGCAGCCCCATGGCCATGGCCTCCACGTGGGGTCGGCCCAGCCCTCACCGCGGCTGGGCAGCACGAAGGCGTCCGCGGCCTGTCTCAAAGAGAAGCGGCCCGTGCGGGGCCGTGTCCATCAGCGCAGCAGGGGCGGCAGGGGCAGGAGGACAGGGCACTGAGATTGAGGCAGGCGGAAGGCGATGAGTGATCGGGGGGCCACACCGAGAGGTCGGCGTAGCGGGTGGTGGTGTGGGGTGTTGTGCGGAAGAGACCCCACGGCGGCGCGACATGCGTCTGGGTGAAGCTCGGGGGACGGAAGCGTCGGCGGCAGCAGTACACGCGCGCCGTGTGCTTCACCCGACACCCGACGCGAGAGGGTCGCCCATGGTTTTTCCAGTGCAATCGGATTAGTGCAATCCAAGAGCACGCGGGAAGCAGGGCTGCGCTGACACGTGCTGGATTCTTCACGCGCCTTAGGGCGCTGAGTTGAGGGTCGCAGCCGCGAATGCAGCACCCAACACAGACCGGCGAGCCTCCGTGCCCGTACCCGGTAGTATCGCGGGAAGTCTGCGTCGGAGATGTGGGAGGAGATGACGTACAGGCGGGGCAGCCGCCCCTCCGAGGTCAGCACGTCGGGCGGCAGCCCCAGCCGTCGCTGCGCCTTCCGGAGCCAGCTGGGGCGTTGCCAGCCGAGCAGCGCAGCGGAACAATGTGCGCGGGGCGGAGCGGGGCGGGGCGGGCAGCACTCCGTCAGGCGGCACCCTGGGCCGCGAACACCAAACACCAAACTCTGGCGACGCACTCCAGAAGCCGTACTGACGCTGTACGCGTCCCTACGGTGCGTGGGAGGCACGACGATGGGCTGTACGCCCACTAGGGCTGCTGAGGCCACGAGTGGGGGTGGCGGTACGGCAACACGGTACCACGGGTTGTGATCCTGATCCTTAATCCTAGGCACACGCACTTGTGCATGTGCTTCTTGAAGTCGCCCCCGCCCACGAAGGGTTTCGTTATGATGTAGAGTTCGATGTCGTCCTCCGCCGTGAACTCGGTGAGGTAGGCCTCCAGCAGCACGTCCCAGCCCTTGCGGGGCTCCCACTTGAAGGTGCTCAACAGGCTGCGCGGGCCGGGTGGGAGGGTGGAGGGGTGGAGGATTGGCGGCGTGGCGGAGTGGAGGAGTGGAGGGCTGCAGGGGCGCGGTTGTTGGAAGGGGCACGACCGGGACCGATCAGCGGCGGGCACGTTGATGATGAGTCGATTGTTCGCCAGGGGCGTTGTCGCACGGGGACAAACTCCTTTTGTGTATCGTATCGATTTTGATGGGGACGGGGCAAACCGATGTTCGAAGGAATGAAATCGGACCAGATGCGCTTGGAGGTGTCTGGTACGGCAGTCACAATCAGGATGCGGGACCCGAAGATCAGGCGGGAGAGATGCCGGCACCCGGGCATCACAAACCCGCGGCGGCAACGGCGTTCAGTGCCTTCAAGCGGACGCAGCTGCACGGCTGCGTCAGCCGTTGGCCGGCCATCAACACTGCGGGGCCCCTGGGTTCTCTCCCGACAGGCACCCAATATCCCCCGATAGACATCATCCTCTCCGTGGCCCCCGTAACAACCCAGTCACTCAAAGAAAACGCGCGTTGGGGTTCCGCTGTAAACGTTTCCCTCACACTCACGCACCGAAAGGGTCGGTTGGCCGTCTCGAAGTCGCCTAGCTGACTTGGGCCCACGGGGTCCGTATCCGCGGGTCCCGCCGCCGCCTCGGTGCCCTCCAGGGTGCCGTTCCAGGTGACGTTCTCGCCGAACACCAGCTCGCCCTGCGTCACCCAGGGGCCACCCGCGCACAGCCGGAAGCGGCGGCGGGCCGAAGGCGGGTCGGTCCCACAGGCGGGTACAGCCCACAGGCGGGGTCGAACCCGTAGGCCGGTCAAACCCGTCGCGGCGGCAGCGAAATGCCGGTGTGCAACCCCCAACCCCACCTCTGGGTAAAGCCCCTGATGAGCAGACTGGGCTTCGCTGCTGCATGTTCGGGCGCGTTTGGAGATGTTCGGGCGCACGAAGAACGTGGTGTCAGGGGGGGCCATGTGTAAGTTCGGGCGATGCGCGTGGCTGTGGGCGTGTGCCCGGGTACGCGGGGGGTATAGGGCCCGCGGGGGGTACGCGGGGGGGACACCTACACGTACGTAAGCCGGCCCCTCGAGGCCAGGTGGCCCTCTGGGCTTCACCCAGGGGCCGCTCCGTGACCTTATAGTGGCACTGCACGGCACTGCACGGCACTGCACGGCACGGCACTGCACGGCATTGCACGGCACTGCACGGCACTGCACGGCACTGCACGGCACTGCACGGCACTGCACGGCACTGCACGCGCTGCACGGCGCTGCACGGGCGGCGCTGCACGGCGCTGCACGGCGCTGCACGGCGCTGCACGGCGCTGCACGGCGCTGCACGGCGCTGCACGGCGCTGCACGGCGCTGCACGGCGCTGCACGCGCTGCACGGCGCTGCACGGCGCTGCACGGCGCTGCACGGCGCTGCACGGCGCTGCACGGCGCTGCACGGCGCTGCACGGCGCTGCACGGCACTGCACGGCGCTGCACGGCACTGCACGGCACTGCACGGCACTGCACGGCACTGCACGGCACTGCACGGCACTGCATGGCACTGTACGGCACTGCACTGACCTGCGGCAGCGGCATGGGCTCGTACAGGGCGGGGTCGAACCTGCGGTCGGGCCGAACCCGGACGAGGCCCGGGCGCGCGGGTGGGCAGCCGTGGAGCCGAGCGACCGACGCGACAGTGTGTCGTTCGGCAGGCCGGGCCGGAGTGCGTGACAGTCAAGGGGCATAGCTGCATGCCACCGCGGTGCCACACAGCTGCCCCTGCCCCTGCCCCTGCCCCAGGCCCAGCCCAGCCCTGAGCCCTGCCCCAGGCCAGCCCTGAGCCCCTGCCCCCCCAGCCCCCTGCCCCCCCAGGCCCAGCCCTGAGCCCCTGCCCCAGGCCCAGCCCTGAGCCCCTGCCCCAGGCCAGCCCTGAGCCCCTGCCCCAGGCCCAGCCCTGAGCCCCTGCCCCAGGCCCAGCCCTGAGCCCCTGCCCCAGGCCCAGCCCTGAGCCCCTGCCCCAGGCCCAGCCCTGAGCCCCTGCCCCAGGCCCAGCCCTGAGCCCCTGCCCCAGGCCCAGCCCTGAGCCCCTGCCCCAGGCCCAGCCTGAGCCCCTGCCCCAGGCCCAGCCCTGAGCCCCTGCCCCAGGCCCAGCCCTGAGCCCCTGCCCCAGGCCCAGCCCTGAGCCCCTGCCCCAGGCCCAGCCCTGAGCCCCTGCCCAGGCCCAGCCCTGAGCCCCTGCCCCAGGCCCAGCCCTGAGCCCCTGCCCCAGGCCCAGCCCTGAGCCCCTGCCCCAGGCCCAGCCCTGAGCCCCTGCCCCAGGCCCAGCCCTGAGCCCCTGCCCCAGGCCCAGCCTGAGCCCCTGCCCCAGGCCAGCCCTGAGCCCCTGCCCCAGCCCAGCCCTGAGCCCCTGCCCCAGGCCCAGCCCTGAGCCCCTGCCCCAGGCCCAGCCCTGAGCCCCTGCCCAGGCCCAGCCCTGAGCCCCTGCCCCAGGCCCAGCCCTGAGCCCCTGCCCAGGCCCAGCCCTGAGCCCCTGCCCCCAGCTGACCCTGCCGCCAGCCCTGAGCCCCTGCCCCAGGCCCAGCCCTGAGCCCCTGCGCCCAGGCCCAGCCCTGAGCCCCTGCCCCAGGCCCAGCCCTGAGCCCCTGCCCCAGGCCCAGCCCTGAGCCCCTGCCCCAGGCCCAGCCCTGAGCCCCTGCCCCAGGCCCAGCCCTGAGCCCCTGCCCCAGGCCCAGCCCTGAGCCCCTGCCGCCAGGCCCAGCCCTGAGCCCCTGCCCCAGGCCCAGCCCTGAGCCCCTGCCCCAGGCCCAGCCCTGAGCCCCTGCCCCAGGCCCAGCCCTGAGCCCCTGCCCCAGGCCCAGCCCTGAGCCCCTGCCCCAGGCCCAGCCCTGAGCCCTGCCCCAGGCCCAGCCCTGAGCCCCTGCCCAGGCCCCCCCCCCCCCCCCCCTGGCCCCCCCCAGGCCCAGCCCTGAGCCCTGCCCAGCCCAGCCCTGAGCCCCTGCCCCAGGCCCAGCCCTGAGCCCCTGCCCAGGCCAGCCCTGAGCCCTGCCCCAGCCCAGCCCAGCCCTGCCCCAGGCCCAGCCCTGAGCCCCTGCCCCAGGCCCAGCCCTGAGCCCTGCCCCAGGCCCAGCCCTGAGCCCCCCCCAGGCCAGCCTGAGCCCCTGCCCCAGGCCCAGCCTGAGCCCCCCCAGGCCCAGCCCTGAGCCCCTGCCCCAGGCCCAGCCCTGAGCCCCTGCCCCAGGCCAGCCCTGAGCCCCCTGCCCCAGCCCAGCCCTGAGCCCTGCCCGGCCCAGCCTGAGCCCCTGCCCCAGGCCAGCCCTGAGCCCCTGCCCCAGGCCCCAGGCCCCCTGAGCCCCCCAGGCCCTGAGCCCCTGCCCAGGCCCAGCCCTGAGCCCCTGCCCAGGCCCAGCCCTGAGCCCCTGCCCCAGGCCCAGCCCTGAGCCCCTGCAGGCCCAGCCCTGAGCCCCTGCCCCAGGCCCAGCCCTGAGCCCCTGCCCCAGGCCCAGCCCTGAGCCCCTGCCCCAGGCCCAGCCCTGAGCCCCTGCCCCAGGCCCAGCCCTGAGCCCCTGCCCCAGGCCGCAGCCCTGAGCCCCTGCCCCAGGCCCAGCCCTGAGCCCCTGCCCAGGCCCAGCCCTGAGCCCCTGCCCCAGGCCCAGCCTGAGCCCCTGCCCCAGGCCCAGCCCTGAGCCCCCTGCCCCAGGCCCAGCCCTGAGCCCCTGCCCCAGGCCAGCCCTGAGCCCCTGCCCCAGGCCCAGCCCTGAGCCCCTGCCCCAGGCCCAGCCCTGAGCCCCTGCCCCAGGCCCAGCCCTGAGCCCCTGCCCCAGGCCCAAGCCCTGAGCCCCTTGCCCCAGGCCCAGCCCTGAGCCCCTGCCCCAGGCCCAGCCCTGAGCCCCTGCCCCAGGCCCAGCCCTGCAGCCCCCTGCCCCCAGGCCCAGCCCCTGAGCCCCTGCCCCAGGCCCAGCCTGCAGCCCCTGCCCCAGGCCCAGCCCTGAGCCCCTGCCCAGGCCCAGCCTGAGCCCCTGCCCAGGCCCAGCCTGAGCCCTGCCCAGGCCCAGCCCTGAGCCCTGCCCAGGCCCAGCCCTGAGCCCCTGCCCCCAGGCCCAGCCCTGAGCCCCTGCCCCAGGCCCAGCCCTGAGCCCCTGCCCCAGCCCAGCCCTGAGCCCCTGCCCAGGCCCAGCCCTGAGCCCCTGCCCCAGGCCCAGCCCTGAGCCCCTGCCCCCCCAGGCCCAGCCCTGAGCCCTGCCCCAGGCCCAGCCCTGAGCCCCTGCCCCAGGCCCAGCCCTGAGCCCCTGCCCCAGGCCAGCCCTGAGCCCCTGCCCAGGCCCGCCCTAGCCCCTGCCCCAGGCCCAGCCTGAGCCCCTGCCCCAGGCCCAGCCCTGAGCCCCTGCCCCAGGCCCAGCCCTGAGCCCCTGCCCCCAGGCCCAGGCCGCTGAGCCCCTGCCCCAGGCCCAGCCCTGAGCCCCTGCCCAGGCCCAGCCCTGAGCCCCTGCCCCAGGCCCAGCCTGAGCCCTGCCCCAGGCCCAGCCCTGAGCCCCTGCCCCAGGCCCCAGCCCTGAGCCCCTGCCCCAGGCCCAGCCCTGAGCCCCTGCCCCAGGCCCAGCCTGAGCCCCTGCCCCAGGCCCAGCCCTGAGCCCCTGCCCCAGGCCCAGCCCTGAGCCCCTGCCCAGGCCCAGCCCTGAGCCCCTGCCCCAGGCCCAGCCCTGAGCCCCTGCCCCAGGCCAGCCCTGAGCCCCTGCCCAGGCCCAGCCCTGAGCCCCTGCCCAGGCCCAGCCCTGAGCCCCTGCCCCAGGCCCAGCCCTGAGCCCCTGCCCAGCCCAGCCTGAGCCCCTGCCCAGGCCCAGCCCTGAGCCCCTGCCCCAGGCCCAGCCCTGAGCCCCTGCCCCAGGCCCAGCCCTGAGCCCCTGCCCAGGCCCAGCCCTGAGCCCCTGCCCCAGGCCCAGCCCTGAGCCCCTGCCCCCAGGCCCAGCCCTGAGCCCCTGCCCCAGGCCCAGCCCTGAGCCCCTGCCCCAGGCCCAGCCCTGAGCCCCTGCCCCAGGCCCAGCCCTGAGCCCCTGCCCCAGGCCCAGCCCTGAGCCCCTGCCCCAGGCCCAGCCCTGAGCCCCTGCCCCAGGCCCAGCCCTGAGCCCCCCCCCAGGCCCAGCCCTGAGCCCCTGCCCCAGCGCCCAGCCCAGCCCTGAGCCCCTGCCCCAGGCCAGCCCTGAGCCCTGCCCCAGGCCCAGCCTGAGCCCCTGCCCAGGCCCAGCCCTGAGCCCCTGCCCCAGGCCAGCCTGAGCCCCTGCCCCAGGCCCAGCCCTAGCCCCCCCAGGCCCAGCCCTGAGCCCCTGCCCAGGCCCAGCCCAGCCCCTGCCCACCCCCCTGGCCCCCCAGGCCCAGCCCTGAGCCCCTGCCCCAGGCCCAGCCCTGAGCCCCTGCCCCAGGCCCAGCCCTGAGCCCCTGCCCAGGCCCAGCCCTGAGCCCCTGCCCCAGGCCCAGCCTGAGCCCCTGCCCCAGCCCAGCCCTGAGCCCTGCCCAGGCCCAGCCCTGAGCCCCTGCCCCAGGCCCAGCCCTGAGCCCCTGCCCCAGGCCCAGCCCTGAGCCCCTGCCCCAGGCCCAGCCCTGAGCCCCTGCCCAGGCCCAGCCCTGAGCCCCTGCCCCAGGCCCAGCCCTGAGCCCCTGCCCCAGGCCCAGCCCTGAGCCCCTGCCCCAGGCCCAGCCCTGAGCCCCTGCCCCAGGCCCAGCCCCAGCCCTGAGCCCCAGCCCGCAGGAACGCAATTGGTGAGATAAGCAACAGTGGTGAGCCTGTGGTAGCGTCCAAACACACATGCGCACAGCGGTGTGCTGGGAGAAGCCCCAGTGGCCCAGTCCCCGATGCCCCCGGTCCCCCCCGGTCCGCTACTCCGCTACTCCGCACCAGGTGGTGTTGACTCCCTCGGGCACCACCACCAGCTTGGCGGGGTCCACCCCGCTCGCGGTGAACACGTCCACCGCCCAGCGGGAGGGCACCCACACCTCGTTCATGGCGTTGCACAAGGACACGAGAGGCTGGGAAGCCTGGAGAGCGGGCGGGCGGGCGGGCGGGCGGGCGGGCGGGTCGGTGGGTGGTTGAAATGAGGATACGTCGGTTGGGCCGGCATTAGGCATTGGGCACTAGATATGCGTGTGAGGACATAGAAACGTGGAGGCTCTAACGCTCAGCAGACGGCACGGTGTGCCCTATGTTGTGGGTTGCGCTCCCAGCAGGCGGCGGTGTATGCGATGTTTCCTCTTGCGTCTTGGGGGGTTTGCTTAGCGAGGTGCACAGCTGTTGTAGTACGACATGTGTGTTTCAGGGCGGAGGACCGTACCGTGACCGTATGGAACGCCGCTGGTAACCATTGGCAATTCATACTGTTGCGAAACACCGATTGTAGGTCTTATTGCGCGGGTGCGGCATCTGAGTTCGTTGCCTGCCAACGGCCAGCAGTCGCCCACCTGTCCGTTTCAAACATGGTACGGCCCACCAGGTACACGTAGCTGTGCTTTGTGGCCTCCGGGGGGCACTGGTCCTGTGGCCCCTGGATGGGCTCCGGAACCTGCCAGTTGGTGGCAGCGAGTGGCACACCATCACCGCGGGGCGCGGCGCGGGCGGGTGCAGCTGCGGCTGTGACTGCGGCGGATGGCTGAGGATGCTGCCCACGTTGGCCTCCAAAGCGCGCAGCTCCCTGGAGCGGTGGCGGAGGAGGGCGCGAGGTGCGGTGGGCGGAGGGGCGCCGCCAGCAAGCGTAGATAGGGTGCAGCGGGTGGTGTTGGGGGTCTGATCGACAGGGACCGGCCCTGACCGGCGCGCCTCCTGGCGCAAGGACCGGCACGCCGGACGGCCCCCTCCTCGACCCGACCCTCAGAAATTACCAGCAACACCTCGCAGCTTCACTGTTGTCCAACCCCACCCCAAGTCCCCAACCCCCGCACGCCCACTGTACGTTCCGCCCGACGCACACACACACACACACACACACGTCTCTCGGTTTATTTTAACACACACACACACGCACACACATACCCAGACCTGGGCGGTTATGGGTGGGCTTCTTGTTAAACACATGGGTGCCTACGGTATGTATATCGCTTCCGGGCTGGTTCAGCGGGCGTTCTTTGTGACCGCACATACACACACGGCACACGTGTGCGCCGTGGGTCCACCTTGTAACGATTGCATACACACACGGAAGGTTTCTCTGCTTGACACATACAAACGCAAACCGTACATACACAAAGCACACTCACTCCCTGTCCACAGGCGCCATGGCCTCCACCACCTGCTCCCGGTAGTTGTCCCGTGCTGCGATATCCACAAGTCCTCGCGCCGAATCTGTACCGCCGGGCGGACCGCCGGGGTTGTCCAGGGTGTGTTTCATAGGCAGGCAGAACAGGAGTGCGTGACATGCGAGGCGGCCGAATGGCGTGTGTGCTTAGAAATGCAACCCGCCCGACCCAAATATACTTACCATATTAACCTGCGAATTGGAAAACATGCGAACAGCAACAAGGCAGCCGCGCCACCACCGACCAAAGTTGCAGAACAAAACACAAAACAAGACCGGCAGGACATGGGCGACCCAGCAGTACCCGAACCGAATTAATATTAATTATACCGACCTAGAGGACATGTGAAGTAGTGGAGATGTCCAAGGAGTAGGCGACAGGGACAACATGAGCACGGGCAAGGAAAGAGACGGTCAGCAAGGAGAACAACGAACAGTGGCGGAGCAATAGACAAATTTCAAAGCAAACCTATGGTGGTGGCGCGGCGGAACTATGCGGTTGGGCGTGGGGTTGGGCAGTATTGTCAGGATTGTGGACGATATGCATTGCACGGCAAGTGGTGTGGGAGAGTCGCAGTTAGGCAGCGAATGTGTGGGTGTGGGTGGTGGGGGGGGGGGAGAGAGGCTCACATCGGTTTGGAGCTCTTTTGCGGTTTCGCTGGATTCATTGACATAAAGGGGGCCACAGCCAGTTGGTGCGCCAGGCACCGGGCGAGGCTGCAACAAACAAGTGCGGTACGGCCAGGACCTCGAAGCCCTGCCCTTCCGCACCCGTCCACCCACCCCCGCACCCCAGACGCGTGTGTCTGGTCTCCCCCGTCACCACCTGGTTGGCCCTCGTCAGGGACAGGACGTAGTTGATGGCTTCGGAGCTGTAGCCGCTGCCGCTCCAAAAAGGCGCCATCCACCACACCGGGTAGCTGCGGTGCGGCGGGTGCGGCGCACGCACATCAGACACACAACCCCCCCACACACGGGGCTCAGTTCCCAGCAGCAGGGCTTCAGCAGGCGGTCCCACGCCGGGCCTACCAGCGCCACGGCTTGGATTTATTAAGGAAAACGACCCAGAACGAACCCGGGCACACCCACGGCGTGGGGGACTGACCCCCAGATCCCAAGGATGGGTGCTCTCGCGCCGCCGGTGAGCGAGCAGGAAAGCAGTGCGGCCAGACCGCTGATGGGTTGCGGGTGGGCGGCGCTGCTGGACAGCCAGGAATATGGACCGTGCAGTCGGGAACTAGCGTGGATTTCGGAAAGCAGGCGTCCGCAGGGCCGCAGCACGGCGGCGGGCGGCGGGCGGGCGGGCGAGGTGAAGGGGCTTACTTTAGGGGTTCCGGATGAGCGCTCGTCGACGCGTTGATAGGCGGACTGCCGGACCGGCCGCGCCGCCGCCCGGCCGACTGCTGTACGATAACGCCGACCCGTGGGTCGTGTCCCACGGTTCAGTTCGGTGCAGGAGGACCTGCGGGTCTGCGCGCCGGGCTGCAGCGCTGGCGGGATCAGGCCCTGTCACCGCCGCTACCGTGATGGGTTGCTGCTCGTCCCGGTGGTACGGCAAGGAGCCCCGTCAAGGCTCGAACGCTGGAGGGCAGGTCGTCCCCTCTCGCTCCAGGCACAGCGCTGGCCCCATTGACGCCGCACGCGCACGGCGATCCGCGACAATGGGCGGTGTGAGCTGCTCTAGGCCACTGCTGACGCTGTCGACGCCGTCGAAGCTGTCGGTGCCGCTGTCGGTGCCCTCGCTCCCAACCAGCAGCACATTTGACCCGCGGTCGGGAAGTCTTCGAAATGAGCGGCCGCCGGGTCATCCTCAGGGCCCTCCTGGGTCCGCAGAACCTCCTGCGGCCCACCACCGCCAGCGCCATTGAGGAGCAGGAGCAGAAGGAGGAGCAGAAGGAGGAGCAGGAGGAGGAACGCGGCGCAGCAGCACGTGACGCGTGGCCCTAGAGACAACGCCCTCAGAGGTCAGAGCACGTTCACGCAAGGCCCAACTGCACTTACGCGCTGCGGCACCTGACCAGGCCCATACCCGCCCCCACACCCTCACACGCGCACATCCACACACACAATGCCCGGTGACGCATCCAGGGAACCCGCCCACGGCGAGGTGAGGCCTCATCCCTCCCCCTTGCTCGTCCCACTCCCTCGCCGCACGCCACAGCGGTGGCCGTCCGTTACCTCCAGCCATCGCACGTCCTCGTGGCTGCTCCGCTCGCCGGTCTTCGCGGCTGCACCCGCGCTGCCGCCGCCAGAACCCGCAGGCTGGGCCTCCCGGCCTCCGTCTGCGCTCCTTCCCCTGGCGTCCTTCGCGCCACCACTGGCTAATGCTTTTTCTGGCCTGTGGCTATCAGCCGTGGCGCTGAGCGCCGTCGAAGCCGGGCTGCGCGCTGGGCCACTCGGCGCCGCCCTTGACGTTGCCTGGCTGTACTTCAGCACCGGGGCGTGGTAGACCTGATGTCCGTCTGGCAGCAAATCTGTTCCTCCTCCTCCGTCTGGCCCTCCACCAGGCCCGCCTGCTACTGCGGGCGTCACGCTGGTGCCACCACCTCCTCCGCTCCCCGAGCGACGGAGACTGATCCCGGCCGCTGCATCTTCTCGGCCGCCAAACCGACGTGCAGGCTGCCAAGCGCGGTGTGCTGTGTTCCGAACAGCACAAGAGGGAGGCGAGCAGGGCCGCCGCAGTTCCGCCGATGCGTAGCGACGCTACTTTTGGGCATGTTTGGGTCACGGCTTTTCTGAGGATCTGGCACCGGCCAAATAGACGAACGATGCGACCGGAAACGCTGTGACGGTTGGGTTATGTTAACTGCTGCTGCTGCCGCTGCATGGATGCTTGCCGTCTATGTGCAGCGCGAATCCTTGGACGCTGGTCAACCCACATGGGTGGCGTGGGCGTTACCTCTTCCCGCTGACCCACGGGTCGCGCAAATATTTGAGCGCCGAAACTTCGTGGGGGCACATCCTCGTCGCAACGCCGCAAGATATGACATTTACAAGCTGGTGTGTTTACGGTAATGTCAGTATGCTACTACTCGCAGAAAATTCCTTTCACACCCTCGGCGCGTCATTCTGCTGCCGTAAAAATTTGCAGCATAAGCATATGCATCTTCATTTGCCTCGCCCGTGCAGCACCTTGCGGTGGGGTTCAGTGGTCTTAACCTCCAGACCATGCGTCTTGCAGACCCCTGCGCCCCGACGCCGCCCTCGCGCTGGCTGCGAGCGACATCCACCCTTGCGGCTCAGCGTGCAGTCCAGCACTGCCCTTCTGCTGCATACACCAGCGCCCCCACCCGCGCAGGGGTGTCTCAAGACCAAGGCAGCCCAGCCGCCAACCAGCAACCTCGCACTGCTGTCTACTTCTTGGTGCCATGCTTGGCCTTCAGGGCAGCCACCAGCCTGGGCGCCAGGAGGAGTAACAGAGAGGGACACACAGCGGGTCAGTCACCCTGAGGTTAAGAGCAGGTAAGAAGGGAACAAGACGGCCAACCTGGCCCACGGCATGAGAGCCCCGGGCAGCCCACGGACCGTTAAAGGAGAGCCTGGACATCTTTTTGACGATGGATGCACCCAGGGGATGAAGAACCGTAGGGCCCCCAACGACCTTCCCGAAACGCGTCGGCGTCTGCACACATTGCAGAGCGATCGGCCAGAAGGGGGTGGCAGTCGCGCCCGACCCACTGCAGAGCTCTCCAAGGAGGCCGTGCGACGAATTTCTAACTATCACGTTCACCATATCCTTCCATGCCCATTTATTGCCCACTTTCTGGTGTCGCAAACATTCCCAGACGAGCGGACCAGCATCCGCCCCTGCATCCCTCGTGCTCCCACTCTACGCAGCCAGCATCTCAGTACCCCCCCCTCAGTGCAAAGTCCCGCCCAGAGCTGCGACCGGCTGATCGCGCAGCCTACTGATGCTCCCACCCCGGGCCCACTTACTCGATGTAGGCCTTCATGGCATCTTCCTTGGACGTGCCTGGCAAAGGCAGGGAATCAAGACAAGGCAGGGACCGGATGGCAGAAGTCATGACAAGCACAACGAAGACCGGGCTGCATAAGCCTGCCCGGATTTCGCTCGGCAGCGTGCGGCGCGACGGGTGTGACGCGTTGACCAGGCAATGCGGCCGGGGCTGCGGAAGTGCAGGAGGCGGTTCATCCACCCCACATGCGCGGCTACGAAACAGAGCAGCGTAACGCCCGTGGGAACGAACATGGCAGACAACAGGCAAGGGTGATTTCCGTGTGGCCGCTTACCCTTTTTCCCGTTCCAGGCGCTCCACTTCGCCCGGCCTTTAGGGTCGAAGATCCCGGGCTGGGCGGTGTTGCAGTCGCCCTGGCGGATGGGCGCACGGAGCGGGTTCGTTGGAGCAAAGGCAGCGGGAGCCAGAGCGGATCAGGGACCGTAACATGGTGCGGCTTCCGGAGGCACGGGGGTAAGCTTGAAGCGCCCTAGTCGCTGCGGGCGTCGAGCCAAGGCTTGGCGTACCTCCTTAGCCTGCTTGAACAGGGCGTACAGCTCCAGCTTCTCATCGTTGGAAAGCGTGTCGGGAAGCGCGTTGGTCGCCTCTGCGGCCGCAGCGTCGAAGTCCTCCTGCAAGTTCAGCAACCAAGAAGCCAGATCAGTGGATCCAGAGTTTCCATTGAGGAATTATGATGAGATTTATGGGCAAGTGGTACAAATACCACCAGCTGAATGCAGGAATGACCAGGCAAACAACAGGGTAACAAAACGCGTTCTTGCCTGCAGACCATGTTTGGTGCCTCAAGACAGGAATTCAGAAATGAGACCTTGACATAAACTTTGAACTTACAGATGTGAGGTCCTCACGGCTTTCTTTCACTCCGGTTTGTACGGCGTGATTAGCGTTCGAACTTTCATAATGGCGCCAAACCCTACCCTGCAACCAAACCCTTCGTGATCTATTGATTACCAATGCCGTTCCTTGACATTGAACGTTGTACAATTCACCTCTCGATCGGCGACTTTCAAACGCAACGACTGGCATCACCATAATTGGAAATCATTACCACATCGTTTAGCACGAGTAGTAGACTCCTTATTGCATATCGACGTATGGCCTCAGCGGCGTTGGCCGCCACCACCATCACTGCCGCTTCCCAGCTCAGATCGTTGGCAACAAAAGAGCCATGGCCAAGAAGATTGGCACCCATAGTGGTTCATTTCACTGCGACGAGGCGCTGGGGTGCTGGCTGTTGAGGCGGACACCCCAGTTTGAAGGAGCCGAAATCGTACGGACACGCGATCCGCAGGTGCTCAAAGACCTCGATATCATCATTGACGTCGGAGGTAAGGCGCAGCGTAAATGGGCCGTACCCCTAAGGGATTAGAAGTGATAGAAGATAATGGGGCGGTAGTAATTGGATGGGTTCCGCATGGATGGGTTCGTGTCGACGGGTGTACTGCAGGTGTGGGCGCGCAGGCGGCCCTGCGACCTGAAATTTGCAGCCCAGATGGCGCCTTCTCATGGCGTCAATAATCAAAAGCCATCAGAAGTCTTAAATTGGGTGAAGCAAAACCGAATCGCAGTGCAGATGGAGAGGCTTGCACCGGATGTCCTTCAGACACGCGGTGTGAACCCTCACCTTGCATGCACATACCACAATAGTATCGGTATTTCGGTAAGCACATCCGCAAGTGTTAATTCCACGGCACTCCCCGTTCCTCGGCACGGCGCCCTCGAGTCAGATGGAGGACCTCTGCGTTTGTTCCACGGGTCCATGACAGGGCATACGGCATCTGAATGCGTGCGCCTGGGCCCTTGCCATCCGCGCGCGCTCCTCACCCACAGGCGAGTACGACCCAGACCGCATGCGCTTCGATCACCACCAGCGCACCTTCGACACGAAGTTCGGGCACGGCTTCGAAACAACACGGCTCAGCTCAGCGGGCCTGGTGTATAAGCACTTCGGGCGGGAGATCGTGGCGGTGAGCGGGGTCACCAATTCACCAGGCTCCACTTGCTGCGTCAAGGGGGCGGCATTATCTTGCCGGGCATGCGCCGGTGTTCGTTCGGCCGGGTCACCGCAATGGTTGCCGGTAGCAAGCGGTGCCAAGGGCCTTGCCCATGCTCGTCCAGCAGGCAGCGCATGTTGGACCGTGGGGTGTCTGCAATAAGGGTTTCCGGGGGATGAGGGCTTTTGAGTGACCGCGCACCCGGTGCTTCCGTTGCTGAACCCCGCAGAGCTTGCTCTCCTGGCCGCTGACCACCCCGACCTCGACAAGGTCTACCTGCAGGTGGGTCCGGGCTCGGGGGAGAGCTGAGACCAGCAAGCGAGCTGGGGCCAGCAAGCGAGCTGGGGCCAGCAAGAGCGAGACGTGTGGATACATCTGTGTGTGCGCAACGGGGGTGATCGTATGGTCCTGCTACCAAGAGAAGAGCAGTGGGGTTGGGCATGTGTTGAGGCCCGCAGGGTTCCGCAGCCGCTGAGATAGGAATGGGTGGAAGGAGGCTGTTGGACTGCGATCTCGACCTTCAGATGATGGCTCGGATACTGCACTTTTGGGTTTGCGGAACAGCGAGCGCCGCCGACTGGTGCAGCGGTGGGCGGGCGGGCTGGTCCGCAGCTGCGTCCTAGGCTGCTAAGCACACTCATCTACCGCGTCCGCGGGACTACCGTAACTCACCAACGGGGCGATGCATCCAGGGCGTGTTAAGACTTCATGGAGCCATGTGCCGCAGTCCGTGCTTGACCGTGCGGAGCGGTCGGCGCGGGTGAGCCCTTCCCGACTACTGTGTCGTACTTGATCCGTACTGTCCGCAGGTGTACCGCAGCTTCATCGAGGCGGTGGATGCCGTTGACAACGGCGTCGGGCAGTACGATGTGCCTCCAGGTGGGTGACACCCTAGGGCCCCAGCGGGCTGGCACTCATGCCGGCGCGCTTCGCGTCACAACTTCGCCCCGCGTGTCCAGGGGTTCGGTGCTGTAACCGGAACGTGCACTCGAGTTGCTACGCTTCAGCCACCGTTCTCTTTTACCATACGACGGCTCACCCGGTTAGTGATCACTGCCGCGTGTCCCCTTTTCGGACGCACCTGTGATGGTCGGGGCCGCTGGTCCTCAGGGACGGCACCCAAGTACGTGAACAACACGACTCTGAGCGCGCGCGTGGGCGCCCTGAACCCGCGTTGGAACAACCGAGCGACGAGGCGACGATGAATGACCAGGTGCGGGGGGAGTGCGGAGGGTACAAGGGCGGGAGATAAATGATACAAACAACCAGCCCGGCGACAAACACATGCAACAGCTAGTTAGTTGATTTCGCCTCTGTACAGTTCAGGCGGAAAAGGAATGCAGCGGGAAACGAGGCAGCCGGAGGCCGGAGGGTGCTGGCCGGCGGCCGAGCGCGGGTACAGCCCGGGAAGGCTGAGTGACGACTTACCCTTGTGTATAGCGAGCAACCCGCTTGTCGCTTGTGCACCATCACCATCACCGCTACGTCCGGGTCCTCCTTCTCAATCTCCTCCTTCGGTCTCCTGCGCACCTGGAAGGCCTCTTGTCGACTGCGGGGCACCCCTGCCTGCCTTGCGTAGCATCGTTCCACATCCTCTCGGTGCGCATGAGTGCAGGAGGGTGACCGGTGACAACGCATCTGTAACCCGCGATCCGATATTGGCCCCGATCCCGACCCAACCCCTGCCCGATGCCGGCTCCCCAGTTCCTCAAGGCCGTGAGCTGACCGTGCCGAGTTCGCTCTGGCGGTGATGACGTGGCAAGAGCTGGCTGCCGGGGCGCCGGCCCGTCGCGGAGGCGCTGGCGGAGCGCCACAACGTGCACCCCAGCGGCAAGATCATACTGCTCAAAGAGGTGCGGTAGAGGGAGGTGCGGGGGAGGGAGCCTGGCCGGGAGAGTAATGAGGAGGTGGTGGCGGGCGTGAACGCGAACGGGAGCTTACCATGCAGCCGCTGGCTGCTCCTCGCGCTCCGCGCTGCTGACTCTCATACCCGTGCTGCTGCCATGGACCGGGCGTGTGTGTGTGTTTAGAATTGCAACCCGCCCGCCCGCCCGCCGCGTGTGTGTGTGTGTGGCCGCGGGCTGCGGACTCTTGTCTGCGCCGACCCACCCTACCCAGCCTCTGCCTGCTTGTTACGGCCCCTGACCTGCCCTGCCCCGGTCCCGCCTCGAACCCGACCCGACTTCTCGGTCCCGGTCTCTCTTCCGCCGCCCTGGTCCCTCAGGGCTGCCCCTGGAAGGACCACCTGTACGAGCTGGAGAAGGAGGGCGGGTTTGAGGGCGAGGTGCTCTTCTGCGTTTTCCAGGACGAACGGGACAAATCGTATCGGGTGCAGGTAAGGGGCCGGACGGAGGCGGGAGGAGGGAGGGACACGGGCGGAGGGCGGATGCCCTGAGAGGGGCGCAGGGGTGGGGGCTGAGTGTGGGGGCGTCGTCGGGGTCCGGGAGTTCTTTGGGGCGGTTGGCAGCAGAACGAAGGGGCAACAACGTTTCTTGAGGTAGGGCCCCTCGAGGGATGTCCTTCAGAGCACCGGTGTCGGTGAGTCGGGATCATGCAACTGGAGGGACGAACCAAATCGCGGCTGGGGCCTGCGGATGCCTTCAGGAATTGCAGTACTCCCGTTGCTGCATAGAATCTAGTTTGGGTTGCTGGGGTTGATGCTAGAGACGTCCGGGAGCCACCAGACGAGACGCGGCGAGTGGCCTGGACGCCGCTGTGCTGTCGCCACTGGCTTGACCCCGTACCTTAACCCGTTACCCGCATCCGCATCCGCATCCGCACAGGCCGTCAGCGTGGGCCCTGGCAGCTTCGAGAACCGGCGGTCGCTGCCTGCCGCGTGGCGGGGAGTGAGGGACGAGGCGCTCAGCGAGCTGGCAGGCATCCCCGGCTGCGTGTTCGTGCACGCCTCGGGTTTCATCGGAGGAAACCAGACGCTGGCGGGCGCGTTGGAGATGGCGCGTAAGAGCCTGGAGCTGGAGTGACGGCGCTGTAGTTGGGGTCCGGGTGGGGGAAGCGGCGCGCGGTGCGCGGTTGCGCCTCTGCGCAAATGCGCTCGGCATACTCCTGAGTTCGTCGCGATGGCGAGGGTAGGGTGTCACTTTTCGGGAACAATGGAAATACCCGGAGAGCATCGTGATTCGTGGCGCCACTTGCGCTTCAAACGCAGGCCGGGTAGACGACGTGCTGCGGCCCTTAACGGAAGGTGGTGTAAATGATGTCGTTAATATCAGGGGGCATGGTATCTTACGTTTGATCTTCACTCCAGATGATGATACTCTTTGTGCCTTCGGTGCTTGCCAGGGTCACTAGCAAAGCCGCAGCGTGGTGTGCCGCGTCTCGGCTTTGAATAGGTGCACAGAGAAAAGAGTACGTCTTTCCGCGAAACTCGTGCTTCAGTGCAATGCGCCAATTTTAAACGCATAGATTAAGTGAAATTATGTCGGAGCAATGGTGTAAGAGTAAAGAGTGATTCTCATGTCAGCTTAGTAATCCAACTAAGAGGGGGTCACACTAGTACTTGGGGCAACTGGGTGATTGCCAGAAACTGAATCAAGATAGTACACGGCCTGGCCTTTTGAATATAAATGGTTCTTGACCGTAATCAGGTTCCACCTCGCGAGGGGCAACCCACGGCAGTTGCCCGTTAGCGCATGATCCCTCCCTGGGCCCAGGCATGATCCCGAGCCAGCCCAATCCTCACCTGCCGGATGCGGGATCTCATTACGGCACAGGCGCACTAGACGGCGGTCTTCGACACATTGTCGCGGTTATTGTTGAGCAAGCTTCGCTGGTCACTCGGTCTGTATGTGCGGGGCACTTCCTGGCTACGAAGCAAAGTGATCCCAGATCAGCGCGCAAACCGACGAACTGCATTTCCACACCCAGAAACATGATCACCCATGTTGGCCACTACTCGCAGCCAGCAGGCATGCCAAGCATGTCGCGGTCGGACGCACGTTGTCACAATGGTCACGCCCCGCATCACCGAAACGAGCTTCAAATTAATCCAATTGCATAAAATCCATAAGCCAGCATTCGCGTAAGAGTTTGCACCGGCGCTTGCGACTTCGCTGTCGACAGGAACCTGGCCTAGAAAGTTCTTTGTGACATCTCTGCAGCAATTTATCGTGAAATTTAACGTTAGCAATCGAAGAAAGCGGCGATTCCGGCATGGTAGGGAGCATCGACTTTGGACTGTAAGCACTGGAGACCAGCAAACGCCTCTTCCAGACTATTTAACATCGTGAGCTTCCTTGGAAGTTGAGGCTGCTCGGCTGCAACCAAGTTAGCAGGGCTGCAACAGCGAAAGGACAGAAATGGACTCCTGAGCTTCAGAGTGCATGCAGTAAGAAAGTTTTATGTAAGCTGTTCATGCTTTGATACAGCTGCTTGGTGAAAATAAGGTGAGTTGCAGGTTTATCTAGAACATGACTGGCCTTTATGTCGTACAAGATGACAAGTTCACTACTGCTGCTTCGTACATGCTTCAGGCATTGGTTTTTGGTGCACAAGCTTACGGCGGTGCTGATCAGATGGCGAAAGGTATCGTGACAAGGACCAGCTGGCTGGGCGATTTCCGATGGACGTTAAAACCGAAGAAAAGGTCCATTCTGTGGGCGACGCGCTGGTCGTGGCCAGCCAGTTCTGCTTCTCATTATGATGACGTTGAGTCACATTGTGGAGCTCGGCTGGAGGTTGTGGCTGCCATTACTGCAAAGCGTGTTCGTTCATATGTCAGTTGTATCGCAATATCCGTGCAACATGCGCTGCGAGCTTTCATGGCGCCCTTCCGAGGTGGGACCGACGATGGTGTCAGGCAGGCAAGCCGCCGCCAGGTGAATGGCAATGCGCGAACTTCGGGTGCTCAGACAAGGTCGTAAGAGACTCTTACTGTAGAATTCAGAGTTCATTTTGGCTAAGTTGTGTCGAGGTGTCACATGCTACGTTTGGGATGGCCAGCACGCATAGGCACGCATGTTCCAATGGACGCCATCCAGCACGTGATCAAGCAGAGACACATCATGTGTTGCATGCGCGGCAGAGCGGTCGGACGCATCGACACGCAAAAGATGTGCGTCATTGTCGGTTGGGATGTTACTGCCTGCGCGCGACATTCCCGTTCGTGCATGCTTTCGGGACTGGGAGCCGCCCTGAGCCGCATCTCGGAGATGTCGGTTATGCCGTGAAGCCATACATTCAAAGTTTAGCGGGGAATGAAACCCGATGGAACGCGGAACCGCCATGTGCAACAGCAGTGTATACTGAGCCGCCGCCGTCGCAGCAACGCACTACTTGATTGGTGCCGCAAGGCCACCAATTGGCCGGGACACAGCACAACACGGCGACTCCGCGCGCTTCTTACAAGTAACCTAGGCTGCACTATCTGGTCATCCGACGCCGCGCGGGTACACCCGCGCACCTCCCACACTGAGAAGGCCAGAACCCGACACGGTTTGCTCCTCCCCCAGTCCCGCTCACGCTCCCCGCTACATGGCTTCGACCACCCGGAAACGAGCCTTTACCGCCGACAGCGTATATGCAAACACTGCGTTGGACTGCCAGCGGCCATGCTGATGAATGTCGTCCACGCTGGCGCCGGCGTTAGCAGCGGCCGTGGCACCGCCCTTCCGCAGGCTGCGCGAAGAAAAGACTGGGCCTATGACGCAAGGCGGATTGCCGGGTAACGTCGCTTCGTGCTCCCTCAACCGCCGGGCGTAAGTGGTGACTGCGACGAGGAGAGATCGCCGTCTGGACCCCGTACGTACTCTGTACGACAAAAATGCGATGCAAGATTGAAGGAGGGACCCTATTGCGGTATCTGGGCGGCCATTAGGTTGCCAGGTTTCACTTGTGTCCACTCGTCGGCTACCCACGCACAACACAGCAGGACCCCGCCAACCTCCTGCTGTGTGCGGGTATGTCGGGCTACACCGCATACGGGGCCATACATGCGGATGGCCCGTCCTGCAGGTCCTTTGCAGGCCCCATCGATACGCTAAGTCCTAAGCGCCGGAGCGCCGAGTCCTACGTACAAGGGCAGGACGAGCACACCATGCGGGCCCAATGTCGCGCCCCGTACGGTGTGCGCAATGAACCGGTCCCGACTCTTCCTCCTCGTGTGCCGCCACCCACCTCCTCCGTCGCTCCACCTCCTCCTGTCCTTAACCAACCCACAACAACAGCCAATTGCGGTGCGACGCCGCCGTCCCAACTCCCGCACCACCGTCGAGCAGCGATGTTCCTTCCGCGCTCTTCGTGGTGGTGAAAACCACCGCTTGAGCTCTGAAGCCCATCCAGCCTACCAGTCCATAGCTTCGACACCCGCCCTTGCAAGATGCTGCCTCACAACCTTGCTGATCGGCACCAAGGCCGAGGCGAGTCCCACCAATTAGTCACAGGAAGCTGCAAGGGCGAAATGGGTGTCTGATGAGGACTGAGGGCTGCGGCGCCTTCCCGACTGTCACATCGGGACGAGGATCCGTAGCCCTGCTGGTGCTGTGCCCGGCGTCCCCCGCAAGCGCAGCACAGCGGGCAGCTCGAGCTAAGTGAAGCGCGCCCTCCACCTGACAAGGAGCCCTGCAACTCCTCGGGCAAGAAGCAAACCTTGCAACCCTGGCGACCTACCCGTCCGATGAGCTCGCCTGCAAGCAAAGAAGCTCAGCTCGAACAGTGAAAGGCAAGCCGGCTGCCCGCATACTTTGATGTTGTCGTACCTGAGCGGTTCTTGACCGTAATCAGGTTCCACCTCGCGAGGGGCATTGCAACACGCAGGGAATGGAGGGGGTTAGAAGAATGACAGGATCAAACCTCGCTCATGGGTCTACGGCATTGCACGATAACATGGGTAAACAATCTTCACTCCAGATTGCGATGCTCTGTGTGCCTACGGTACGTACGAGGGTCACTAGCAAAGCCGCAGCGTGGTGTGCCGCGCCTCGGCTTTGAATAGGTGCACGGCTTTCCGCATAAGAAAAAGAGTACATCTTTCCGCTTCACCAATTTAAACCGCATAAACCAAGTAAAATTATGTCGGAGCAATGATGTAAGAGTAAAAAGTGAGTAAAGTGGTTTTCATGTCAGCTTAGTAATCCAGTCACACTTGTACTTGGGTGAGTGCCAGAAACTGAATCAAGGTCGTACACGGCCTGGCCTTTAAATATAAACCCATTTCAGGCTCTGATCGAACATAAAGCATCCGCAACGTTGCTTTACAAGATCTGGTAGGGACTGGCAGCCTCACGACAGCCGGATTGCTCCGCAACCGTATCTGCAGACATACACACTTCCCCTCAGCGCAGTTTTATAACTCTGTTGATGCACAGACTGCTGTGCTGAGATCACTTATCGCGAATCCGCCAACTGTCGCACCACCTCGCTA
>BDSI01000473.1:0-2500 GCA_003117195.1 Eudorina sp. 2006-703-Eu-15
TTATGCACGCGCGATCCAGGTGGAAGACATTGTCAGGTGGGAGTTTTGGGCTGGGGCGGCACATCTGTTAAAAGATAACGCAGGTGTCCTAAGATGAGCTCAACGAGAACAGAAATCTCGTGTAGAACAAAAGGTAAAAGCTCATTTGATTTTGATTTTCAGTACGAATACAAACGTGTGAAAGCATGGCCTATCGATCCTTTAGCCTTTCGGGATTTGAAGCTAGAGGTGTCAGAAAAGTTACCACAGGGATAACTGGCTTGTGCAGCCAAGCGTTCATAGCGACGTTGCTTTTTGATCCTTCGATGTCGGCTCTTCCTATCATTGTGAAGGGCAGCATTCACAAAAGCGTTGGATTGTTCACGACACCCACTAATAGGGGAACGTGAGCTGGGTTTAGACCGTCGTGAGACAGGTTAGTTTTACCCGCCCACTGTTGGACGATTCCGCCATAGTAATTCGGCTCAGTACGAGAGGAACCGCCGAGTCAGATAATTGGTAATGCCCTTGTCTGAAAAGACAATGGGGCGAAGCTAACATCTGTAGTCTAATGACTGAACGCCTCTAAGTCAGAAGACGTGCTAGGTGCGGAGTCACTTTCCCAATGATGTCACCCGACTAAGGATACATCCGCCTGTGCGGATGCTGGAGCATATCCGTTGGTTCCCGTCAGGTCCACATGGCCAAAACGGGCGCCAAGCATGATAATTCCACTCGTCATTGGGGTAAATCCTCTGCAGACACGACTTTGTTGCAACTGAGTATTGTAAGTGGTAGAGTGGCCTTGCTGCTACGATCCACTGAGATTCATCTCGTGTTGCTAAGATTTGTATATGATCTCCCATTCGGGAGATCACCCCTCCTCTCCTGGGGCCCATTTCTACAGGAAAGTAAGGGACCACGCCCTTCGTGGGGGGGCCTGGCTTCTAAGTGGTGTAAGGGTGGTGGGTGCTGGTGGAGGTATATACCAGTACACATAAGAACTCTGGCCAGTTCGACTCTGGCATGGAAGGATTTAGGTGGTATTAGAGTATTGTATGTGTATGAAGGCACTTATTAATTATTAATCAAGAAGGATAAAGTAATAATTAATACGTGGCTATGGGTATATGTATATAATGAATACTTAAGGTGCATCCTTATTTATAAGATACAATGGGTGAATGAATGGGTATACTCTTATATTTATATAAGGGTATATATGGTTATATATAAAGTACACATATGTGATCATATATATTTAAATATAATGAAGTATATGTATTTATGGATATATATAAAGTACACATATATACTCATATTTATATATACGTAAGAGTATAAGTATATATATATATAAGTACTTATACTATAAGTACTTAGGCGCTGAAGGGTAAAAAGTGAAGGGTCGGCAACCCTGGAGTGCGGTTCCAACCTATATAAGAGCATTTAATGGGATAAATATGATTGATTATAAGTATAATATATATAAGTACTTATACCTATAAGTACTTAGGCGCTGAAGGGTAAAAAGTGAAGGGTCGGAACCCTGGAGTGGCGGTTCCAACCTATATAAGAGCCATTTAATGGGATAAATATGATTGATTATAAGTATATATATATAAGTACTTATACTATAAGTACTTAGGCGCTGAAGGGTAAAAAGTGAAGGGTCGGCAACCCTGGAGTGCGGTTCCAACCTATATAAGAGCCATTTAATGGGATAAATATGATTGATTATAAGTATATATATATATAAGTACTTTATACCTATAAGTACTTAGGCGCTGAAGGGTAAAAAGTGAAGGGTCGGCAACCCTGGAGTTCGTTTCAGACTTAAAATTATATACTTATAGTTATGTATGGTTAGCTATGATTAAATGTAAAGTACACACGTGTAATCATATCTAAGTATATATAAGTAAGTATAGGTCTATATGATTATATATAAAGTACACATATATGATCATATCTATCTATATGTTAGTATATAAGGAAGTGGTTCCACCCACCCTTCCCGTTCTGGAGTCTTGTGGGCTTGGTCATATATGGGTTTATACCCTATTTTCATACTTATCCATGGAACATATTATAAAAAGTGAACATGAGTAAAAAGCTTGATTATACGATTGAAGAGTTCGATGTTTCTGATCTTTTGAGCCATATAGGAGCTCAATCGGATAAACGTATGAGGGAGTTATGAGCGTTTTTCGGTGCGGGGGCTGAGGTCCCACCACCCTGGAGTTGCCAGCTCCACTTGTTTTGAGTAAATGGAGGCCTAAACGTTATCCAAATCGAGTGATGCCTTTACCAGTTTGAAGAGGATGAAAAATGTGATGGATTGACCCTCTTACCTGACTTGGTCACTTTTGGTCACTTATATGGGTTTATACCCTATTTTCATACTTATCCATGGAACATATTATAAAAAGTGAACATGAGTAAAAAGCTTGATTATACGATTGAAGAGTTCGATGTTTCTGATCTTTTGAGCCATATAGGAGCTCAATCGGACAACAGT
>BDSI01000474.1:0-25267 GCA_003117195.1 Eudorina sp. 2006-703-Eu-15
TGGCACATATAAACACATAAATACACGTGCTCACACACAAACAATATACACCACATCAGTAGATAGCCGCGCACCAGCAGCTGATGATATACATCATCATACAGCCTCGCTCGCTCTAATAATAAGAGACCGACGATACTTTATTTGGTCATCTAGCTATTCCAAAACCTAATAACCTTCCATCCATCCATCGCTCATCAACAATCAATCCCTGCAAACAACGAAGCAGCTCTACTATAGCCAGCGCGTGTGCTCCTCTATCCATCCAACTGATGCTCCATACACGCACGTGCACACGCCATGCATAACCGCAGCCAGCCAGCCAGCCAGCCGGCCAGCCAGCCAGCCTAATAACCTCGCTATCTAACCATCTACACCACCATCAGTGGTGTTCGTTCGTTTAGTATTATATTATTATTATTATTATTATACTCGCTTGTTCGAGATAGAGGCACAGAGAAACTATAGCTATACCCATCCCTGACGGAGGAGGGGGGGCATGCACGCACGCATAAACTATCTATTGCAGCAGCAAGAACTAATGATCGACGGATAAAGGCACATACATGTTCGCGCATGTGCGTGTGTGCGCATGGCTGGAATCCTTTGGAGGACGGAGTGCGATCCCCGATAAAATATATATCTATCTCTAGCTAGTCATGATCGATGAGTCAATGCATGAACCGTCGAAATATAAACTCGCCCTGGTGTCATTTTAGTCTAAGGGACAGGCGGTGTAAAATGCCAGCATTCAGCTTGTATGGTAAGTGTCGTACGTTACACATGCAGTTTGTACGGAGCGCGCACGCGCGGCGGGAAAGCGGCATGCCGCCGTCCCTCGCCCTGGTGTCATTTTAGTCTAAGGGACAGGCGGTGTAAAATGCCAGCATTCAGCTTGTATGGTAAGTGTCGTACGTTACACATGCAGTTTGTACGGAGCGCGCGCGCGGCGGGGAAGCGGCATGCCGCCGTCCCTCGCCCCTGGTGTCATTTTAGTCTAAGGGACAGGCGGTGTAAAATGCCAGCATTCAGCTTGTATGGTAAGTGTCGTACGTTACACATGCAGTTTGTACGGAGCGCGCGCGCGCGGAGGGAAGCGGCATGCCGCCGTCCCTCGCCCTGGTGTCATTTTAGTCTAAGGGACAGGCGGTGTAAAATGTCAGCATTCAGCTTGTATGGTAAGTGTCATACGTTACACATGCAGTTTGTACGGAGCGCGCGCGCGCGGCGGGAAGCGGCATGCCGCCGTCCCTCGCCCCTGGTGTCATTTTAGTCTAAGGGACAGGCGGTATAAAATGCCAGCATTCAGCTTGTACGGTAAGTGTCGTACGTTACACATGCAGTTTGTACGGAGCGCGCGCGCGCGGAGGGAAGCGGCATGCCGCCGTCCTCGCCCTGGTGTCATTTTAGTCTAAGGGACAGGCGGTATAAAATGCCAGCATTCAGCTTGTACGGTAAGTGTCGTACGTTACACATGCAGTTTGTACGGAGCGCGCGCGCGCGGCGGGAAGCGGCATGCCGCCGTCCCTCGCCCCTGGAGTGATGGGGCGTGGCGTGGCGCGACACCACCGCGGTGACCAACCCACCGTCCCATACCGCTGTCCCTCGCCCATGGAGTGTTGGGGCTGGGGTGTCGGGAGTCGCCGCCGACACCAATGCCGCCGTCCCACGCCGCCGTCCGTCACCCGTGGCGGGAACCCTAGTGCAACCAACCCCCAGCCATGCAACCGTCCTCCCCCGTGGACTGTTGGGGCGTGGCGGGCGTGGCGGGATGTTGTTGATCTGATTCTTTTTCTCGCGCAATGTGGAAATGTTTTCTACCAGCTGGGAAATGTTAAAAACATTCATTTTAAAAAGGTGTCATTTTAGTCTAAGGGACAGGCGGTATAAAATGCCAGCATTCAGATTGTACGGTAAGTGTCGTACGTTACACATGCAGTTTGTACGGAGCGCGCGCGTGCGGCGGGAAGCGGCATGCCGCCGTCCCTCGCCCCTGGAGTGATGGGGCGTGGCGTGGCGCGACACCGCCGCGGTGACCAACCCCACCGTCCCATACCGCTGTCCCTCGCCCATGGAGTGTTGGGGCTGGGGTGTCGGGAGTCGCCGCCGACACCAATGCCGCCGTCCCACGCCGCCGTCCGTCACCCGTGGCGGGAACCCTAGTGCAACCAACCCCCAGCCATGCAACCATCCTCCCCCGTGGACTGTTGGGGCGTGGCGTGGCGCGACACCGCCGCGGTGACCAACCCCACCGTCCCACGCCGCCGTCCCTCGCCCGTGGAGTGTTGGGGCGTGGCGTGGCGGACACCGCCGCCGACACCAATGCCGCCGTCCCACGCCACTGTCCCTCCCCGCTGGAGTGTTGGGGCGTGGCGTGGCGCGACACAGCCGCCGTCACCAACCCCACCGTCCCACGCCGCTGTCCCTCGCCCGTGGAGTGTTGGGGCTGGGGTGGCGGGAAATCGCCGCCGACACCAATGCCGCCGTCCCACGCCGCCGTCCGATACCCGTGGAGTGTTGGGGCGTGGCGTGGCGGGACACCGCCGCCGACACCAATGCGCCGTCCCACGCCGCTGTCCCTCCCCCTGGAGTGTTGGGGCTTGGCGTGGCGCGACACAGCCGCCGTCACCAACCCCACCGTCCCACGCCGCTGTCCCTCGCCCGTGGAGTGTTGGGGCTGGGGTGGCGGGAAATCGCCGCCGACACCAATGCCGCCGTCCCACGCCGCCGTCCGTCACCCGTGGCAGGAACCCTAGTGCAACCAACCCCCAGACATGCAGCCGTCCCTCGCCCGTGGAGTGTTGGGACTGGGGTGGCGGGAAATCGCCGCCGACACCAATGCCGCCGTCCCACGCCGCCGTCCGTCACCCGTGGCAGAAACCCTAGTGCAACCAACCCCCAGACATGCAGCCGTCCTCGCCCGTGGAGTGTTGGGACTGGGGTGGCGGGAAATCGCCGCCGACACCAATGCCGCCGTCCCTCGTCTCAAACCCAATCATCCTCGAAGTCCCATTCATCCTCAGCAGACTCATATTCCGATGCTGGCTCGTCATGGGAGTCCTCCTCGTCAGTGCCCTCCACAACCCACACATCATTTGGGGTGGACGCGGCGGCAAGGGTACTGGCGGCGCGCTCTGGCTGCGAGTCGGCGCCGCCATCCAGCCAACCCATTCCGCCATCCATAGGCGCCAGGGCCGCAGCCTCCAAGGCTGCGGAACGGCGGCGCTCCTGCCGCCGGCCCCACCGCCGCCGCCGCCGAAAGCCTGCGGCGTCGCCTCTGCCCCCAAGCACCACGCCAACCTACGCCGCCGCGGCCCCCCGACATCCGCTCCGAAGCGAGCGGCCCAGGGGCTGGCAAGGTGCCGCCGCCGCGGCCGCCCGCCGCTGCCTGCGGACGCGGCGGCAAGGGTCCTGGCGGCGCGCTCTGGCTGCGAGTCGGCGCCGCCATCCAGCCTGCCCATTCCGCCATCCATAGGCGCCAGGGCCGCAGCCTCCAAGGCTGCGGAACGGTGGCGCTCCCTGCCGCCGGCCCACCGCCGCCGCGCCAAAGCCTGCGGCGTCGCCTTTGCCCCAAGCACCACGCCAACCTCGCCGCCGCGGCCCCCCGACATCCGCTCCGAAGTGAGCGGCCCAGGGGCTGGCAAGGTGCCGCCGCCGCGGCCGCCCCCGCCACTGCCTGCGGACGCGGCGGCAAGGGTACTGGCGGCGCGCTCTGGCTGCGAGTCGGCGCCGCCATCCAGCCAACCATTCCGCCATCCATAGGCGCCAGGGCCGCAGCCTCCAAGGCTGCGGAACGGTGGCGCTCCCTGCCGCCGGCCCCACCGCCGCCGCCGCCGAAGCCTGCGGCGTCGCCTCTGCCCCAAGCACCACGCCAACCTCGCCGCCGCGGCCCCCCGACATCCGCTCCGAAGCGAGCGGCCCAGGGGCTGGCAAGGTGCCGCCGCCGCGGCCGCGCCGCCGCTGCCTGCGGACGCGGCGGCAAGGGTCTGGCGGCGGCTCTGGCTGCGAGTCGGCGCCGCCATCCAGCCTGCCCATTCCGCCATCCATAGGCGCCAGGGCCGCAGCCTCCAAGGCTGCGGAACGGTGGCGCTCCCTGCCGCCGGCCCACCGCCGCCGCCGCCAAAGCCTGCGGCGTCGCCTCTGCCCCCAAGCACCACGCCAACCTCGCCGCCGCGGCCCCCCGACATCCGCTCCGAAGCGAGCGGCCCAGGGGCTGGCAAGGTGCCGCCGCCGCGGCCGCGGCCGCCGCTGCCTGCGGACGCGGCGGCAAGGGTCCTGGCGGCGGGCTCTGGCTGCGAGTCGGCGCCGCCATCCAGCCTGCCCATTCCGCCATCCATAGGCGCCAGGGCCGCAGCCTCCAAGGCTGCGGAACGGTGGCGCTCCCTGCCGCCGGCCCCACCGCCGCCGCCGCCAAAGCCTGCGGCGTCGCCTCTGCCCCCAAGCACCACGCCAACCTCGCCGCCGCGGCCCCCCGACATCCGCTCCGAAGCGAGCGGCCCAGGGGCTGGCAAGGTGCCGCCGCCGCGGCCGCGGCCGCCGCTGCCTGCGGACGCGGCGGCAAGGGTCCTGGCGGCGGGCTCTGGCTGCGAGTCGGCGCCGCCATCCAGCCTGCCCATTCCGCCATCCATAGGCGCCAGGGCCGCAGCCTCCAAGGCTGCGGAACGGCGGCGCTCCCTGCCGCCGGCCCCACCGCCGCCGCCGCCGAAGCCTGCGGCGTCGCCTCTGCCCCCAAGCACCACGCCAACCTCGCCGCCGCGGCCCCCGACATCCGCTCCGAAGCGAGCGGCCCAGGGGCTGGCAAGGTGCCGCCGCCGCGGCCGCCCCGCCGCTGCCTGTGGACGTGGCGGCAAGGGTCCTGGCGGCGGGCTCTGGCTGCGAGTCGGCGCCGCCATCCAGCCTGCCCATTCCGCCATCCATAGGCGCCAGGGCCGCAGCCTCCAAGGCTGCGGAACGGTGGCGCTCCCTGCCGCCGGCCCCACCGCCGCCGCCGCCGAAGCCTGCGGCGTCGCCTCTGCCCCCAAGCACCACGCCAACCTCGCCGCCGCGGCCCCCGACATCCGCTCCGAAGTGAGCGGCCCAGGGGCTGGCAAGGTGCCGCCACCGCGGCCGCCCCCGCCACTGCCTGCGGACGCGGCGGCAAGGGTACTGGCGGCGCGCTCTGGCTGTGAGTCGGCGCCGCCATCCAGCCAACCCATTCCGCCATCCATAGGCGCCAGGGCCGCAGCCTCCAAGGCTGCGGAACGGTGGCGCTCCCTGCCGCCGGCCCTACCGCCGCCGCCGCCAAAGCCTGCGGCGTCGCCTCTGCCCCCAAGCACCACGCCAACCTCGCCGCCGCGGCCCCCCGACATCCGCTCCGAAGTGAGCGGCCCAGGGGCTGGCAAGGTGCCGCCGCCGCGGCCGCCCCCGCCACTGCCTGCGGACGCGGCGGCGAGGGTACTGGCGGCGGGCTCTGGCTGCGAGTCGGCGCCGCCATCCAGCCTGCCCATTCCGCCATCCATAGGCGCCAGGGCCGCAGCCTCCAAGGCTGCGGAACGGCGGCGCTCCCTGCCGCCGGCCCCACCGCCGCCGCCGCCAAAGCCTGCGGCGTCGCCTCTGCCCCAAGCACCACGCCAACCTCGCCGCCGCGGCCCCCCGACATCCGCTCCGAAGTGAGCGGCCCAGGGGCTGGCAAGGTGCCGCCGCCGCGGCCGCCCCCGCCACTGCCTGCGGACGCGGCGGCAAGGGTACTGGCGGCGCGCTCTGGCTGCGAGTCGGCGCCGCCATCCAGCCAACCCATTCCGCCATCCATAGGCGCCAGGGCCGCAGCCTCCAAGGCTGCGGAACGGTGGCGCTCCCTGCCGCCGGCCCCACCGCCGCCGCCGCCAAAGCCTGCGGCGTCGCCTCTGCCCCAAGCACCACGCCAACCTCGCCGCCGCGGCCCCCCGACATCCGCTCCGAAGTGAGCGGCCCAGGGGCTGGCAAGGTGCCGCCGCCGCGGCCGCGCCCGCCACTGCCTGCGGACGCGGCGGCGAGGGTACTGGCGGCGCGCTCTGGCTGCGAGTCGGCGCCGCCATCCAGCCAACCCATTCCGCCATCCATAGGCGCCAGGGCCGCAGCCTCCAAGGCTGCGGAACGGCGGCGCTCCCTGCCGCCGGCCCCACCGCCGCCGCCGCCGGCGTCGCCTCTGCCCCCAAGCACCATGCCATCCTCGCCGCCGCGGCCCCCCGGCATCTGCTCCGAAGCAAGCGGCCCAGGGGCTGGCAAGGTGCCGCCGCCGCGGCCGCCCCCACCGACGCCGCCTGCCGACCTCTCTTGATTTCTCCATTCACGCAGACGGTCGATGACCTGGTAGGCCAGCATGACGTTCTTGTTGAGGATGTAGGAGATATCCCAGGCATTCTGTGAGTTGCACATAGTCCAGGAATCCCCTACCAAGCGAGAATTTCGCTGTCGTTCGATCTCCAGAACAAGTTCGCCAAAAGCAGTTGTGGCGTGAATGTGACGGAATTTCTGGGGCTGAATGGAGTCCAGGGGGCACCGTAGGTCTTCTCTATGAACTTCCATTCATTGGCGAACTGGCTGTCGTTGGCCGCAAACGGGATGCCGTTCCGTTGGATGAGGAGGAAAGGCGTGCCGTGGTACTTTTCCTGTGTGTCGGCGTTACCCTGTAGCAGGAGGACCGGCCTCGCCCACTTCTGATATGTACGAATAACCGTTGATAGCTCCGAAGGCAGAGAAAGGCGGAAGTCATCCTTCCGCGACGCGGCGGTCTTGTGGTGTAGAATTTCCATGGCCAAGTACGTTCTGGATGACACAGCAGGGTCGTACGGCTCCTCCTGAAGGTTGTTGCCACGGCAGTTGTCGACCGTGCATCCCTTTTCCTTGCACTTCCGCGATCCAATCTTCATGAGGGTGCAGATGGATGACATGCGCAGGGGTGGTAGGAACAGCCCTGACAGGAACATCAGGAGGAGTTGGTGCATGAGCAGGATGGCGGTGCGCAGGGAAGCAGTCTGTAGGCCCTCACGTTTATCCGCTTCCAGTGAGGAACTTGCACGGCTCTCGAGTGTTCTGTAGAAAGAGAACACCGTACGTTTGGAGGGCAAGGCTCCCAAAGGGATCCTAGCGTGATGGTGCAGAGGGGCGTCTCCACTGCCCCCGGCACCACTGTCTCCTCCTGTGCCCCTTGCACCGCCGTCGCCACTTCTGCTTCTGACACCAACGTCGCCGGGTCTCTCCCCAGCACCGTCGCCGTTCCCACGGCTTGTGCCGACGTTGTCGCGACCTTCACCACCACCACTTCTGCCGCCGTCGAGATGGCCGCCGCTGGCGTTCCTGATGTCTCTGCCGTCGCCGCCGCCACCGCGGACGTGCGCAGCATTTTCGGCGGCGGCGGCGGCTGTGTGTTGACGGAATAGAGGTCGTGGAGGCGACGCTGGCGGCGGAGTTACATCACGTTCGTCCTCCAGCGACTGCGAGCGATCCTCACTGGGTTCCATGGATTCCTCTTCGTCAGTTGATGCATCGCTGCTGTGATGCGAAGAAGCAGATGAAGAAGAAGATGACGTAGTGGCGTCCACGTCATCGCCGTTCTCTTCTGGAAGTCTGCCGACAGCTTTGGGACCTCCGATACGTCGGTAAAAGTACTTCGACTGTGTCTTCAGGCGGTGCAGCCAGCCGTCGAGCTTGCGCAAGTGCTCCATCTGCGCATGGAACATTTTTAAAAAGGTTAGTGGTAAAGTGATTGGTCATGATGGACAGGAGATAGAGCAAGGACAGGAAGAAGAAAGAACGTGTACGAATATGCGCGTGTGAGCATGAAAGTACGTTCCTCATGCGCAGAATCCTGTAACTCATGGGGATTATTAATTGGAACCGCAACGAACTGTGAACTAAAACAAATCCCGGCATTTAAGAATCGGTATTGTAAGCGTGGTCTGTTGGCATTACATGCATACCTTCAGCGGGCATTCAGTCCCGTCCACTTCCTTTAGGTAGTCCACCGCCTTTAGGAGGCCACTAATCTCATTTTTGAAGTGGAGCTGGCTGCACCGTGTTGTCATGTAGTCCAGGTAATCCGCCAGGAGGATCTGGGGGAGAGGATGCAGGCATGGCCACAATGCATGTGTTTTAACCCCTTGAGGATCCCTTCAGAACGTGCATGGGACTCGCGGAATTTTTTAGGTGTGGCCCCTAATAAATTTGGAAAACCTGCGCATTACTTAATACATGCTTAGGATGCAGGTGTGTGTAACGTTACCTAGGGTGAGGGAATCTCACGCCGACGCGTGGCACTGTAAGCTAGCTGCAGCCCCGGTGCGTTGAATCCCTATGCGAAATTGACATACCTGGTTGCTGATGAGCCGGATCGACAGGTACTGCACTTGAACACCCAAGGTGTTGTACGAGAAGCCCAGCAGCTTGGACAGGACGTTCATGTAACTCCGTAGAGTCTTGTGGTTAAGGCCCCTCTTGCCGCCCTCGTTCAGGTTCATCGGTTTCAGGCACCACCGCTTGAACTTCTTGTGCTCCGAACGAAAAGGGCATGCCTTAGGAAGGTCCTTTCGTGTTTTGAATTGGAAAAGGAGGCCGAAGCGTGGCGTCCCTTTAATGAGGCCGTTGGGGTGACGCCAGTCCGTCCTTCTGGGAAGGTCAGAAGGGAACTTGTGCTTCACAGTGTAGTACATGTCTCTGCTGGATTGCAGGTCCTCGCCACCTTCTGCATTGTCCCCGCCCGCGGCATGTGTGCCTAGCGGAACAGTCCCGTACGCCCCCGTATCACGGCCTGCTGGTACCGAGCCGGTTGGAGTGCCGGCATCGGAACCTTGCATGTGGCCCGGCAGTGAAGTTCCAGACTTAGTATTGACGTTGTTGGCTAGTATGGTATGGCGGGCATGGGACCGAGGCCCTCCACGTGGCTGTGCGTGCTTGTAAGTATCAGGTATTGTATCAGATGTTAATGGAGGCTCCTTATGACCTAACTCTTTGAAGACTGGAACAAGAATTAGGAGGTCAGGATGGTGACGGAGGGCAGTGTAAATAGCTGCGCAACTGACTAACTTGACGTGAGTCGCCCGGCGCTTAAGAACCGTGAACTTCTTGAGTAGTGTAATTAGGATTGGATCCCTAACAACAAGCGCCTTCAAATCCTGTCGTTTTGATAACCACGTGTTGAGTAGGCTTGTGGGCAGGTGTACACCGTGGTTGGAAAGCTCAGCCGATACTTGCTGCTGTACTAGGAGGTTTGTGCTGCGACCCTCGTCGTTGTCGTCCCTTACTAGAAGGAATTTGTATAATGTTCCTTTAATGAGGACTGAGTACCACCAAGCGACCCATCTCGTAATCTGTGAGAGAGCAAGAGTGAACCGAAGAGGGCTTCGTTACCCTGCGGACTATACCTGAACACTGCCTAGTCACTTACCATGTGTAGGACGGATGATTTGGAAATTAGCCGTCTTACATCTCGAGGTTGTATAAGATAAGGGTAAGTATGAACCTTCTCTGGTGGGCGTCTGCAGCCCTGCTCGTATAACACAATCGTGCTGAAAGTATCTGTCGGAGGGAGCTTTTGCCGGCATTTTATCTACTCAAAGGGGCTTTTCCCGTGCGAGAGGCCATGAGTATCTAAAACCCACTTTCCACCGAGGAAAGTATCTATCAAAACGCAAGGTTTTCGGCCGAATATATATTTATATCTTAAGATAGCCACCCTGATGTATGTGTGTTCTGATTATATAATATGGCATGGGTATGGTGAACTCATGAAGGAAAGGCAGCTTCGGACGTGACGGTCGTAAAGGTTCACGAGTGCGTGCTGATAGTGAGAATAAAATCGGTAGGATGCACAATACGCTCGCGCTTAACAAGGCATAAAATGTTTATGAAGGAATGCAAAAGGGCAGTGGTCGAAGTATGCGGGTGATAAACGTACCTTGCACTGGTCGATGCGCAATTACAGTGTGGATGGGTATTTAAGGAATTGTAGGCAGGAATCGGGGGAGATTTTTGCGTTCAGATAAAAAGAAACGATGGTAGTTAGGCAGTGGTTGCTTGTCGTGAAAGTACGGAATCCTGTCCTGTTGAAAGAAATGAACGCCCCAAGGCTCCCAGTAAAGTATTACCAACAAAACGTACTGAAACGAGAAGGTCTGTTCCTTGAAATGATTACCTAGTAGCTTTCCTAACGGATTCGGTGAAATCGCTTGTGGACACAGTTGTTGTCGGCGTCAAGAGCAGAAAGATATCATGATAATATAATTTGGATCGTGAAGAAGGCTGATATGCCCCGAATGGCTGTCTGAAGTTGGCGCGCTTGAGTTGGTCTGAAGAACGTGGAGAAGTTTCCTGGAACGGAGCTGGTTACTGCGAGGAGCTTCTTCCTGTGCGTTATGGCGAATAGAAAAATGAGCTTTGATGGAGATTTCAAGCGTGGGCGAAGCGGTGAGTTTGGCGCCGACAATGAAAGTAGATACTGGCGTTATGTGACAGGCAAGGCAGCAGTCCTTATGGAAATCGTGGAATTCTCATAACCTTTTCGGTAACGTTTTTTTAGGAGTTCACGCTAGCCTACAGGGTGGCATGTAGGTTGGCCTTTGTGGTGGCCTTTAGGGTTGCCTTCTCGATATCCTTTTCGTTAACATTTAGCCTAGGGGTTAGGGTTTAGGGTTTAGGGTTTAGGGTTTAGGGTTTAGGGTTTAGGGTTTAGGGTTAGGGTTTAGGTCACACCCAGCCGAATGCCATTGACCTTCTGACAAGTTGCACGTTGCAAAGTGGCTGAACCTGGTCACATGATGGTCTTCTGGAATACTCTCTCGTTCACAAAATGTTTGTAGTTGATGCCTGCACTGCAGATGGTGCTTACCATTACTTAATTTCCAGTGGAGACGATGGACCACACGTGTGCTATCCAGACAACCCAACACCTGCACACGGCAGTAAAGGGAACATTTGCATCAGCATTTCATTGGCTTAGGATGCCATAGAATCAGGTCCGGAAAAGAAGAACGCACTGCAACGTTGGAATGTTAGGATCTACATACCTTCTTGCTGACTGCCAAGCTGTCCAGGCCCAGCTTCCATAAATGAGTTCAGGTTAACAATAAGTAAGTACTACAATACAATAGTGCTAAAGGAAAGAACGCAGCCCTAGCACTGACCAGTCTCAGTTCCGTTTACAAGAAGATTGCTTGGTATGCTAGATAAGCAAGCTTACTGTAAATGTGTGTGGAGTATTACTAAGTAGCTCACCTTCCATGTTGTAAATTTATCAGTTGAGACGTGACTGTCGTAACTTGTACAACGGAGGATCCCTTTTCAGCGGGTGGTGGTGGGCAGGCTCCCCTAGGGTCACCATACAGCGACGCTGCCGTCCAAGGCAGGTTCGGATGGCTTGGGTGCAGGGCTGCGTGCTTGTACAGCAGAGCCATACGCAGCTGCTGAGGGGCCGGGCGTTGCCACACATTCGCGTCCTGCGGATCCCTTTCCGGTGGGTAATGGTGGGCCGGCCCTGGGTCGCCGTACAGAGGAGCGACAGACGACCACTGGTTCTGATGGCTTGGGTGCAGGGTTGTGTGCTCGTGTAGCAGAGCCATACGCAGCTGGTGAGGGGCCAGGCATTAACGCACGTTCGCGTCCCGCAGATCCCTACTTGGTGAATGGAGCCAGTGTTTCAGTAAATCCACAAAGCCAATATTATTCGCGGCCGCGTACTGATTATTTACACCCGCAAGATGTGTTAGAGAAACGCCGTCGGTTTGATTTGGAGGAGTTCGTTTGGGAGTCCGAGCGCATGGCACAAAAGTGCAGGTAGTGAGTGCAACGGTTTCGCGGCTGCGCGTGCCGTACGTCGCCACCAAGGGACGTACGGCGAGACTGTGCTAGGCAAAGTAGTGAAGGAGATTGGGGATGGTTGGGTTGCGGATCGGGTGATGACCTCCATGACTTGGGCGATGCGTTGGTGCACGTGCAGGGCAGGGTCGTGCTTGCGACATGCAACCCTGGCCGCTATCTGATGGTTTGCAACGGTTTCGCGGGCTGCGCGTGCGTACGTCGCCACCAAGGGACGTACGGCGAGACTGTGCTAGGCAAAGTATCGAAAGGAGATTGGGGATGGTTGGGTTGCGGATCGGGTGATGACCTCCACGACTGGGCGATGCGTTGGTGCGCGTGCATTGCAGGGGGGCGTGCTTGCGACATGCAACCTGGCTGCTATCTGATGGTTTGCAACGGTTTCGCAGCTGCGCGTGCCGTACGTCGCACCAAGGGACGTACGGCGAGACTGTGACATGCGCGCATCTAGTATTTTTCTGTTGGATACGTCAGGCATGGTGGTGTTGGAAACGGAGTTTGTTTGGGTGTCGAGCGCATGCACAAAAGTGCAGGTGTGAGGCAAGTGCAAGTTGGTGTGTACGGCAACAACGTAGTATTGCACTTGGTGAGGAGGAGAGATTGCTGTTTGTGCTGATTAGTAATGCGTTTGTATCTTGTGGATGATCATCGCAGTAATCGGTTAAGAGGGCTGCGGGTAAATACAGTTGTGAGGACCGGGTAGTCTGGGCTTGCTACTCGCTCGCACCGGTGCGCCACAACCGCCATAATGTATTCATCTCACGGTGCAGCGACTGAATTGATCTATTTCGCAATGATTGCATAGTTTCATGTTTTTGGGGACATTGCTCCTCCTCGGTTTTGCTTTCATTTTTGCTCAGTCCGTTCTAGAGCTTCGAGCCGAAGACACTGCCCCTGGATTCCATTTTGCTATGAAAATGAATGTCAGAGAGCTTATCAAGAGACCTGGATGGACGGACAGTTTAACTTTCATAACGGTTGGGGTACGGTTGGTTATGTTTGTACACCGTCGTGAGCGAATTATTGAAGTCTTGCTGAGCAACAGTCAGGCTCTTGTAACAAATTTCCTATAATAATAATTGGTGTATTGTTCATTTAATAATGCTCATTGCGAAAGCGACTACTATTGTGTTTGAATTGCGCGCAATCATGGGCCAACTAGAGCCAACAACGCACTAATGCTAAGCCATTTACAATCTCTTAGCCAATGCAATGGTGAAGAAGTCAAGAGCAGCCAAGAAGCCTCCTGTCTGCTTGGAAAGGGTGCTCAAACAGTGCAAGTGAAACTGCTGGCGTAGTGAGGTAAGAAGCTGATTCACGCATGTTACAAGATGTCTGGACATGAAATTGAAGTCTAGCTGAATTGGATTGGTATTTTTTCCTCCGCACTGTAGGAAAAGGTCGGCGGCGATGGGAGCTGTTCCGTTCGCAAGGGCTTCTCCAGGTCAACTCGGTGGCCACAATGCTGTGGGTCTTCAGTATTGGTTTGGTTTGGCAGATGAATGATCATTCACTATGTGGACATAGGATGCTTGCTCGGACGGTGGGTACATTCGAGCATTTAAACTTGTTTTTTTGCAGAAACATTTGCGTCAGCTTATGTTGATAGGTATTTGCAAATGTATGTGTGATCTGTTATCTAGACGTAGCAATATGGTCTTTGTCATTTCCACAGAGTTGTTATGTGTTCATGTTGTGACGACGACCGTCTCCCTCTCGTTACAATCATATTGCAGACATGGTGCAAGCCATAAAGTAGATCAACGTAGCACGATGTATCGGGGTGGAGCTGGTGGGTGACGTGCTTTACAAGTCAAACAGGTCATACCGCTTTTTTTGGCGAGCAGACACCGGGGATGGTGGGCAACCTACACCGGTTTGCACAGAGGATAAGATGGCCGCAGCTCGCCTCATCATGGCACCCCAACTCGGTGGGTATGTGTACGACACATGCACGACACATGCACCCCATATCACTTGCATGCCGCCAGGCCACTCCACACTTTCACCCTACTGTGCGCGCCCGCATGACATGTTAAGACCTCAACCACCATATTGACGCACCTTGGATGATGTGTCTAGCACCATTCCGTCGGTTGTCTAGTGCAGTGCGTTCTATGAACCATGTTTCACTCTTCAGGCATGTCTCTTACAGGCATGACTTTGTATCGTCACAACACATTTTGTTCACCATGACATACACCCATTACAACGTGTTCACCTCACAGGCAGTCGTGATTGTGGAGAAGGATCAAGGCGGAGATGTGGTGGCTGTCGGAGCTGATGGAGGGCATGGGCTTCCGTGGCTTCAAGTGTGTGGGCTCCAGAACCATGGTCATGGTCCGAAGGACAGGCGGTGTAAAATGCCAGCATTCAGCTTGTATGGTAAGTGTCGTACGTTACATGCAGTTTGTACGGAGCGCGCGCGCGCGGCGGGAAGCGGCATGCCGCGTCCCGCCCTGGAGTGATGGGGCGTGGCGTGGCGCGACACCGGCGGTGACCAACCACCGTCCATACCGCTGTCCTCGCCATGGAGTGTTGGGGCTGGGGTGTCGGGAGTCGCCGCCGACACCAATGCCGCCGTCCCACGCCGCCGTCCGTCACCCGTGGCGGGAACCCTAAGTGCAACAACCCAGCCATGCAACCGTCCTCCCCCGTGGAGGTGTTGGGCGTGGCGGGGCGTGGGATGTTGTTGATCTGATTCTTTTTCCGCGCAACGTGGAAATGTTTTCTACCAGCTGGGAAATGTTAAAAACATTCATTTTAAAAAGGTGTCATTTTAGTCTAAGGGACAGGCAGTAAAAAATGCCAGCATTCAGATTGACGGTAAGTGTCGTACGTTACACATGCAGTTTGTACGGTAAGTGTACGTTACACATGCAGTTTGTACGGAGCGCGCGGCGCGTGTGGTGGGAAGCGCATGCCGCGTCCTCGCCCTGGAGTGATGGGGCGTGGCGTGGCGTGACACCGCCGCGGTGACCAACCCCACCGTCCATACCGCTGTCCCTCGCCCATGGAGTGTTGGGGCTGGGTGTCGGGAGTCGCCGCCGACACAATGCCGCCGTCACGCCGCCGTCCGTCACGTGGCGGAACCTAGTGCAACCAACCAGCCATGCAACCGTCCTCCCCGTGGACTGTTGGGCGTGTGGGTGGCGCGACACCGCCGCGGTGACCAACCCACCGTCCCACGCCGCGTCCCTCGCCCGTGAGTGTTGGGGTGTGCGTGGCGGGACACCGGCCGACACCAATGCCGCCGTCCCACGCCGCTGTCCCTCCCCGCCCCCTGCATGCAGTACGTGCCCATTGAGGGGTTCGACAACAAGGTCAACACCCATGGCGATGTACGGAACAAGTTCACCTTCGAGCCATCCCGCTACCAGATGGACAAGGGGTGCCGGCACCGGCCTGTGCGCGTCTCACACGAGGGTGTCAGGGCGGGAAGTGGAGGTCACCATGCCTGCGCCATCATAGCCTACAGGGGTATTGTGTTTACAGCTGGGTTTAATGTATGTGTGATCCGGCTTTCAAGCGCGTGCGATCCAGTTTTAGACCGTGCACGCGAGTTGGTTTAATGCGTGCGAGCCATGTCTCAGTGCCTAGTGTCAGGTTCTCGGTTTATGTGTCTTGTGCATTTTATCATGTACGACGTTCGTACGAGGGTCATGGGCCTTTGCTTTGGGAGTCGCGGCGTAATGAATGCTGTTTTTGGTATTATTAAATTACCAGTGTTTGTTATGAGCTGCAGCAGCAGCAGCAGTTGATAGGAAATGGTGGATGTGAGTGGATGGTGTGAGGTGAATGGGTGATCACGGCACCAGGCAGATAGATCCATCGATGATTAGATAAGTGCGGCGGTTGCGTGCGTGTTGGTGTGGATGTGCCTGTGTGTGCACACACTTGGCGTTTGGGTGCAAGGCAAGGTACTTGTGTGTGTGTGTGTGTGTGTGTGTGTGTGTGTGTGTGTGTGTGTGTGTGTGTGTGTGTGAGCACACACTTGTACATGCACGCACGCACAGGTGCACACACAGGTACCTTGGCACCTTGGTAATGGTAATAATGGATGGTTATGACACGTCTTTCACCCATTAGTCCAGCGACCTTGCGAACAGTACACGATGGCGGCAACTCGTGAGCACCCAACGTGTGTGACAGAACAGCGACAGGGAATACATCATTCAGCATCACGTTGCTTTCCTATTATAATTATTGGACTTGTCGAACAGACTGAAACGCCGTAGTCTGCACACACCGTGTTGACATTGCGACACGGCCACCGACACCAGCAGCAGCGGCAGCTTCAAGGAACAACTAGGTGTTCTTTCCTTCTAAGGTGTATGCGGTGTATATATTTTCATTACATGCACAAGCATAGTACGCACACAGGAAGTACCTGTGAAGCATTTTGGAAACTAGCAACACTATCTAGAAACGATGATGGAAAAGCAAGCTTTGTATATCTAAAGGTCATAACCAAATAACTTAAATGCAAACACTAAACTTGCGGTGGGCGCTGTGCTGCATGCTGTGTCCACCACGTGCACGCACGTGGTGCTGCGTCTCCGCGAGCGGCGACAACAGCAAAGACGATGAAAACTGAACAAAGGCACTCCGTTAAATTATTACTTGGAATAATTTTTATTATTCGTTACATTCATTAACGGCAATAACGTCTGCTGCAACAACGAGCGAGCGCGCATCATACGGTAGCCGCGAGCCGGACCACGAACAGCAAATCTTACACCTACCAAAATGATTTCATATCAATACACTTGTTACAATACGTACATGATTCCTATATTTACGGATTTTGTAACAAACAAAAACGAATACAAAAATCCAAAAAACGCAACGGAAACACGAGCGCACTGCAGTTCCCGGACGAACGACCGAAACCAAAATACGCAGACAATGCAAACAGACCGTTTACCCACCCTGCGCGCTGGAGCTAAAGTTAGCCGCCGGGGAGATGCGCTTCTGGCCAAGGAAACAATGCAAAGGTGAGGCCGTTTCATGTTATTTTTACAAATTTATCATTCATAAATCATAACACATCCCCGCAGTATTTTTATATGGCAAGGAGATGATGGTACAGTAAGTGACGCCGTCCGCGACTTAGGCGCGCACGCACGTCCGCGCCGATGCGTCGTGCGTCGCACGTCGCATCACTCCGCTCCCGTTGCCGTCCGCAGGCCACACAGTCATGTATCATCCTGTACATGCCCCGTCATATGCCCATAACTCATCAGCGTGCAATACTAATAATACATGCACGGCCCACGGGTAGCGTATAGTCCCGGTCCACGATGGTGCCGTGCTGAGTCTGCGTACATGACCCAGCCAACCGAGCCTGCGTACATGACCCAGCCATTGCGCTTGCGTACATGACCCAGCCATTGCGCTACGAGCCTGCGTACATGACCCAGCCACGATAGCCATTGCGCTACGAGCCTGCGTACATGCATAGCCTGCGTACATCATTGCGCTACGAGCCTGCGTACATGACCCAGCCATTGCCGCTACCGAGCCTGCGTACATGACCAGCCATTGCGCTACCGGCCTGCGTCATGACCCAGCCATTGCGCTACCGAGCCCGCTACATGACCCAGCCTCCCCCCGCTACCCGCCAGCCCCCCCTGCGTACATGACCCAGCCATTGCGCTACCGAGCCTGCGTACATGACCCAGCCATTGCGCTACCGAGCCTGCGTACATGACCCAGCCATTGCGCTACCGAGCCTGCGTACATGACCCAGCCATTGCGCTACCGAGCTGCGTACATGACCCAGCCATTGCGCTACCGAGCCTGCGTACATGACCCAGCCATTGCGCTACCGAGCCTGCGTACATGACCCAGCCATTGCGCTACCGAGCCTGCGTACATGACCCAGCCATTGCGCTACCGAGCCTGCGTACATGACCCAGCCATTGCGCTACCGAGCCTGCGTACATGACCCAGCCATTGCGCTACCGAGCCTGCGTACATGACCCAGCCATTGCGCTACCGAGCCTGCGTACATGACCCAGCCATTGCGCTACCGAGCCTGCGTACATGACCCAGCCATTGCGCTACCGAGCCTGCGTACATGACCCAGCCATTGCGCTACCGAGCCTGCGTACATGACCCAGCCATTGCGCTACCGAGCCTGCGTACATGACCCAGCCATTGCGCTACCGAGCCTGCGTACATGACCCAGCCATTGCGCTACCGAGCCTGCATACATGACCCAGCCATTGCGCTACCGAGCCTGCATACATGACCCAGAGAGCGGGAACGGGAGGAGCCCCGGTACGGCGGTCCGCCGCCGCCACCCGCGCCCGCCGCCGCCGCCGCCGCCGCCGCGCGGCGGCGGCGACCGTGAGCCGCCACGCGAAGGAGATCGCGACCGGGAGCGGGGAGATCGGGAGTGTGATCGCCAGTCGATGCGGGGCCGTGGGGGGCCGCCGGCCATGCCACCACCTCCCCGGGCCGGCCCCGCGGCGGTGACCGACCCGGACCACCCGGGGAGCGGGACCGGGAGGCGGGTCGCCGTCGCGGCGGCGGTGACATGGAGTGGCCGCCGTAGCGCCGGTCCTCGGGGCCGTCGGGCCCGTCGTCGTGCCAGCGGCCCATGGGTCGGCGGCCCTGGCAGGACACGGCAAGAAATACGGTAGGGCCCGTTGGGTGATCGCCCTCAAGCAACACACATTTGCTTATTGCCGCCCCTGCTCATAGTAATATGTATATAAGAGAGACAGCGAGAGAGAGAAAGACCCCACCTCGCCCCAATGTTTGGCTCAGATTGACCCCCATCAGGCCTACCCACCCACTCACCGGCGGTCCCCCCTCATCATCGTACCGCTGACGCTTGATGGGTCGGTCGTAGTCATCGTAGTAGTCCCCGCCGCCGTAGCGCCCGCCTCGTCCCCGCCCACGATAGCCGCCGGGCCCAAAGTCCCCGCGGCCGCCCCTGCCCCGGTAGCCGTACTCGCCGCGTCCATCACCGTAGTCGCCGTCATAGTAGCCCCCGCCACCCCGCCCCCCGTAGCTGCCCCGGCCGCGGTAGCCCTGCGCGCACGCACGCACGGAGAGCAGATGCATCGGGTCCAGAGCCAGGTCAGGGCGGTCCTACCCAAAAACCCAAAGGCCTGCAACGAAAAATATACGGGGAGCAGGAGTCGGCGTACGGCAGTTGGATCACACCCGCGAGTACCAGGTGCAGGGATGACACGAGGGCACGGGGTCTGCAGCGCAAGCAAGGTAGACCGCTGTGGGCAATGTCAGACCGCTACGTTGCGTATGGCATGGCAATGTGGGGATGGTGGGATCACGCGGCGCTGGCCTTCCACCCCTGCTGACCTGCTCGCCATTGTAGTGGTCGCCAATGTGCAGCGCCGGCCGCACGCCGCTGCGGACCGCATCGAAGCGCCCGTGGGTCCGCAACGGGTGGTGAAGGTGGCGGGGGCAAAGGCGAAGGCGGAGGTGCCCAGCCTCGGCCCCACAACCTCTCACGCGGGCCGCACGCCGCTGGGGACCGCATGGAAGCGCCAAAAGGCCTGCAACAAAAAATATACGGGGAGCAGGGGTCGGCGCACGGCAGTTGGATCGCGCCCGCGAGTACCAGGCAGACCGCTACCTTGCTTACGTCATGACCGCTATGTTGCTTATGGCATGGCAATGTGGGGATGGTGGGATCACGCGGCGCCGGCCTCCACCCCTGCTGACCTGCTCGCCATTGTCGCGGTCGCCAATGTGCAGCGCCGGCCGCACGCCGCTGCGGACCGCATAGAAGCGCCAGCGGGTCCGCAACGGGTGGTGAAGGTGGCGGGGGCAAAATTGAAGGCGGAGGTGCCCAGCCTCGGCCCCACGACCTCTCACGCCGGCCGCACGCCGCTCGGGACCGCAGGCGACTGCTGAGGTGCCCAGCCTTTGACCCCGAGCTGCCGCGACATGCTGTGGGCAGGGCCGGCGACGGCGACAGCGGCGACGGGCTGGGCGAGCGCCCGCAATGGCATTGGGGGGCTGGGCTGCGCAGGCCACGGCTGAGGTGCCCAGCCTTTGACCCCCGAGCTGCCGCGACGTCCTGTGGGCAGGGCCGGCGACAGAGACGGCGGCGACGGGCTGGGCGAGCGCTGCTTATGGCAGCGGGGGGCTGGTCTGCGCAGGCGCCGGCTGAGGTGCCCAGCCTTTGACCCCATAGCTCCCGCGACGTGCTGTGGGCAGGGCCGGCGACAGAGACGGCGGCGACGGGCTGGGCGAGCGCTGCTTATGGCAGTGGGGGGCTGGGCTGCGCAGGCGACAGCTGAGGTGCCCAGCCTTTGACCCCCGAGCTGCCGCGACATGCTGTGGGCAGGGCCGGCGACGGCGACGGCGGCGACGGGCTGGGCGAGCGCCCGAAATGGCATTGGGGGGCTGGGCTGCGCAGGCCACGGCTGAGGTGCCCAGCCTTTGACCCCCGAGCTGCCGCGACGTCCTGTGGGCAGGGCCGGCGACGGCGACGGCGGCGACGGGCTGGGCGAGCGCTGCTTATGGCAGCGGGGGCTGGTCTGCGCAGGCGCCGGCTGAGGTGCCCAGCCTTTGACCCCATAGCTCCCGCGACGTGCTGTGGGCAGGGCTGGCGACAGCGACGGCGGCGACGGCTGGGCGAGCGCTGCTTATGGCAGTGGGGGCTGGGCTGCGCAGGCCACGGCTGAGGTGCCCAGCCTTTGACCCATAGCTCCCGCGACGTGCTGTGGGCAGGGCTGGCGACGGCGACGGCGGCGACGGGCTGGGCGAGCGCTGCTTATGGCAGTGGGGGGCTGGGCTGCGCAGGCGACAGCTGAGGTGCCCAGCCTTTGACCCCGAGCTGCCGCGACATGCTGTGGGCAGGGCCGGCGACGGCGACGGCGGCGACGGGCTGGGCGAGCGCTGCTTATGGCAGTGGGGGGCTGGGCTGCGCAGGCGACAGCTGAGGTGCCCAGCCTTTGACCCCCGAGCTGCCGCGACATGCTGTGGGCAGGGCCGGCGACGGCGACGGCGGCGACGGGCTGGGCGAGCGCCCGCAATGGCATTGGGGGCTGGGCTGCGCAGGCCACGGCTGAGGTGCCCAGCCTTTGACCCCCGAGCTGCCGCGACGTCCTGTGGGCAGGGCCGGCGACAGAGACGGCGGCGACGGGCTGGGTGAGCGCTGACAATTGCAGCGAGGGGCTGGATCCCCGACTTGAGCCTCGGCCCCCCAACCTCCGTCCCACGCCACCATGCCGCTGGGGACCGCCCCGCCCCGCCCCGCCCTGCCCCGCCACGCCCCGCCACACCCCGCCCCATCCATCCACCACCACCCCCGAAGCCATGGATGCCAACCAAGACTCGTTGCTCGATTGTCACATCCACAGCCCCGAGAGCAGCAAGCTTCAGGTACCCGAAATGCAATAGTCCCTTTCACCAACACACGACCCGCTCGCCCAACCTATATCGATAGGTACTCACATGATGACCTACGTTGCTTATGGCATAGCAATGTGGGGATGGTGGGATTACGCGGCGCCGGCCCTCCACCCCTGCTGACCTGCTCGCCATTGTCGCGGTCGCCAATGTGCAGCACTGGCCGCACGCCGCTGCGGACCGCATCGAAGCGCCCGCGGGTCCGCAACGGGTGGCGAAGGTGGCAGGGGCGAGGGCGAAGGCGACGGTGACGGCAACGGCGACGGCGGCGACGGGCTGGGCGAGCACCCGCAATGGCAGCGGGGGGCTGGGCTGTGCAGGCGCCGGCTGAGGTGCCCAGCCGTTGACCCCGAGCTGCCGCGATGATCTGTGTGCAGGGCCGGCGACGGCGACGGCGGCGACAGGCTGGGCGAGCGCCCGCAATGGCATTGGGGGCTGGGCTGCACATGCCACGGCTGAGGTGCCCAGCTTTGACCCCCGAGCTGCCGCGACGTCCTGTGGGCAGGGCCGGCGACAGAGACGGCGGCGATGGGCTGGGTGAGCGCTGCTTATGGCAGCGGGGGCTGGTCTGCGCAGGCGCCGGCTGAGGTGCCCAGCCTTTGACCCCATAGCTCCCGCGACATGCTGTGGGCAGGGCCGGCGACAGAGACGGCGGCGACGGGCTGGGCGAGCGCTGCTTATGGCAGTGGGGGGCTGGGCTGCGCAGGCGACAGCTGAGGTGCCCAGCCTTTGACCCCCGAGCTGCCGCGCCATGCTGTGGGCAGGGCCGGCGACGGCGACGGCGGCGACGGGCTGGGCGAGCGCCCGCAATGGCATTGGGGGGCTGGGCTGCGCAGGCCACGGCTGAGGTGCCCAGCCTTTGACCCCCGAGCTGCCGCGACGTCCTGTGGGCAGGGCCGGCGACGGCGACGGCGGCGACGGGCTGGGCGAGCGCTGCTTATGGCAGCGGGGGGCTGGTCTGCGCAGGCGCCGGCTGAGGTGCCCAGCCTTTGACCCCATAGCTCCCGCGACGTGCTGTGGGCAGGGCTGGCGACAGCGACGGCGGCGACGGGCTGGGCGAGCGCTGCTTATGGCAGTGGGGGGCTGGGCTGCGCAGGCCACGGCTGAGGTGCCCAGCCTTTGACCCCATAGCTCCGCGACGTGCTGTGGGCAGGGCTGGCGACGGCGACGGCGGCGACGGGCTGGGCGAGCGCTGCTTATGGCAGTGGGGGGCTGGGCTGCGCAGGCGACAGCTGAGGTGCCCAGCCTTTGACCCCCGAGCTGCCGCGACATGCTGTGGGCAGGGCCGGCGACGGCGACGGCGGCGACGGGCTGGGCGAGCGCTGCTTATGGCAGTGGGGGGCTGGGCTGCGCAGGCGACAGCTGAGGTGCCCAGCCTTTGACCCCCGAGCTGCCGCGACATGCTGTGGGCAGGGCCGGCGACGGCGACGGCGGCGACGGGCTGGGCGAGCGCCCGCAATGGCATTGGGGGGCTGGGCTGCGCAGGCCACGGCTGAGGTGCCCAGCCTTTGACCCCGAGCTGCCGCGACGTCCTGTGGGCAGGGCCGGCGACAGAGACGGCGGCGACGGGCTGGGTGAGCGCTGACAATTGCAGCGAGGGGCTGGATCCCCGACTTGAGCCTCGGCCCCCAACCTCCGTCCCACGCCACCCATGCCGCTGGGGACCGCCCCGCCCCGCCCCGCCCTGCCCGCCACGCCCCGCCACACCCCGCCCCATCCATCCACCACCACCCCGAAGCCATGGATGCCAACCAAGACTCGTTGCTCGATTGTCACATCCACAGCCCCGAGAGCAGCAAGCTTCAGGTACCCGAAATGCAATAGTCCCTTTCACCAACACACGACCCGCTCGCCCAACCTATATCGATAGGTACTCACATGATGACCTACGTTGCTTATGGCATAGCAATGTGGGGATGGTGGGATTACGCGGCGCCGGCCCTCCACCCCTGCTGACCTGCTCGCCATTGTCGCGGTCGCCAATGTGCAGCACTGGCCGCACGCCGCTGCGGACCGCATCGAAGCGCCGCGGGTCCGCAACGGGTGGCGAAGGTGGCAGGGGCGAGGCGAAGGCGACGGTGACGGCAACGGCGACGGCGGCGACGGGCTGGGCGAGCACCCGCAATGGCAGCGGGGGGCTGGGCTGTGCAGGCGCCGGCTGAGGTGCCCAGCCGTTGACCCCGAGCTGCCGCGATGATCTGTGTGCAGGGCCGGCGACGGCGACGGCGGCGACAGGCTGGGCGAGCGCCCGCAATGGCATTGGGGGGCTGGGCTGCGCATGCCACGGCTGAGGTGCCCAGCCTTTGACCCCCGAGCTGCCGCGACGTCCTGTGGGCAGGGCCGGCGACAGAGACGGCGGCGATGGGCTGGGTGAGCGCTGCTTATGGCAGCGGGGGGCTGGTCTGCGCAGGCGCCGGCTGAGGTGCCCAGCCTTTGACCCCATAGCTCCCGCGACGTGCTGTGGGCAGGGCTGGCGACGGCGACGGCGGCGACGGGCTGGGCGAGCGCTGCTTATGGCAGTGGGGGGCTGGGCTGCGCAGGCGACAGCTGAGGTGCCCAGCCTTTGACCCCCGAGCTGCCGCGACATGCTGTGGGCAGGGCCGGCGACGGCGACGGCGGCGACGGGCTGGGCGAGCGCCCGCAATGGGGTGCCCAGCCTCGGCCCCACGACCTCTCACGCGCGCCAAAAGGCCTGCAACGAAAAATATACGCGGGGAGCAGGGGTCGGCGTACGGCAGTTGGATCGCGCCCGCGAGTACCAGGTGCAGGGGTGACACGAGGGCACGGGTCTGCAGCGCAAGCAAGGTAGACCGCTGTGGGCAATGTCAGACCGCTACGTTGCTTATGGCATGGCAATGTGGGGATGGTGGATCACGCGGCGCCGGCCCTCCACCCCTGCTGACCTGCTCGCCATCGTCGCGGTCGCCAATGTGCAGCACCGGCTGCACGCCGCTGCGGACCGCATCAAAGCGCCCGCGGGTCCGCAACGGGTGGTGAAGGTGGCGGGGGCAAAGGTTTAGGGTTAGGGTTTTAGAGTGTAAGTTCCCTCCTATCCTACCAGGATGCCGTACGTTCAGCATGCAGAACGTACTGCAGGCGTGCTGTATGCACACGCACACGCACACGCACACGCACACGCACACGCACACGCACACGCACACGCACACGCACACGCACACGCACACGCACACGCACACGCACACGCACACGCACACGCACACGCACACGCACGCACACACATTCTGCATGCCGTACGTTCAGCATGCAGAATGTACGGCAGGCGTGCTGTATGGACACGCAGCTATGAGAACGTGCAAGTATGCACCGCCCCTCCCCCTATTTATTATAAGTCCTCTAGTTGTAAATCCTACCAGATGCCGTACGTTCAGCATGCAGAATGTACGGCAGGCGTGCTGTATGGACACGCAGCTATGAGAACGTGCAAGTATGCACCGCCCCTCCCCTACTTATTATAAGTCCTCTAGTTGTAAATCCTACCAGATGCCGTACGTTCAGCAGGCGTGCTGTATGGACGCACACGCACACGCACACGCACACGCACACGCACACGCACACGCACACGCACACGCACACGCACACGCACACGCACACGCACGCACGCACGGGCACAGGGTCTGCAGCGCAAGCAAGGTAGACCGCTGTGGGCAATGTCAGACCGCTACGTTGCTTATGGCATGGCAATGTGGGGATGGTGGGATCACACGGCGCCGGCCCTCCACCCCTGCTGACCTGCTCGCCATCGTCGCGGTCGCCAATGTGCAGCACCGGCTGCACGCCGCTGCGGACCACATCAAAGCGCCCGCGGGTCCGCAACGGGTGGTGAAGGTGGCGGGGGCAAAGGCGAAGGCGACGGTGACGCAACGGCGGCGGTGGCGACGGGCTGGGCGAGCGCTGCTTATGGCAGCGGGGGCTGGTCTGCGCAGGCGCGGCTGAGGTGCCCAGCCCTTGACCCCATAGCTCCCGCGACGTGCTGTGGGCAGGGCTGGCGACCAGCGACGGCGGCGACGGCTGGGCGAGCGCCCGC
>BDSI01000475.1:0-15000 GCA_003117195.1 Eudorina sp. 2006-703-Eu-15
CCCGCCCGCGCCCTGGGGTGCCCGCGTGCCCTGCGGCCCGGGGTCCCCCCCTGCCCCGCCCCGTGCTGCCGGCCCTGGCCGCCCGCTCCCTCCGCCTTCCTTCCCGTGCCTTCCGCCTCTCCCTCGTCCCTTCTTCCCCGTTCCTCCCGTCCTCCCCCGGGTGCCGGCCCCTGCGCTGCTCGCCCCGGTGTGCCCTTCCTCCCCCTCTGTCCGGGCCCTGGTTGCGGGCGGGTTGGGTTCGGTTCGGGTTCGGTTTGGGTTCGGTTTGGGGTTTCCGTCTGGTTTGCTTCGGGTTTGCGGTTTCGGTTCGGTTTTCGTGCCGGTTGCCCGGGGCTTCGGTCCCCCCCCGCCCGCCTGCCCTTGCCCTTCTGCCCCGTTGCCCGTTGCCCCGTGGCTGCCCCTGGTCCCCTGCTGGTCTTCTGGCCTCCTCTCTCGTTCCCCCCTGTTTGTCGTTGCTGCCTGCCCTGCCGCTGGTGCTTCCCCTTCCTTCCTTTCCCGTGGCGCCGCTGGCCCCCCGTGTGCTCTCCCGCCCCCCCCCCCCTGCCCCCGGCCGTCCCGGGCCCCTTTGCCTCCGCCTTTCCTTGGCTTCGGCTGCCCTCGCCTCCGGTCCGGCCCCGCCGCCCGCCCTGCCCCGTTGGCCTGTTCGGCTCTCCCTCCCTTCTTGCTGCCTGCCCCGCTGTCCCGGCCCCGCTTCCCTCCCTGCGTTCCGGTTCCCCCTCCGTCCGTCCTCCCCTCCCCTCGTGCTCCCGGCCCGCCCGCCGCCCTCGCCCTGCCCCGTCTCCGTTCCGTTTCCCCGCCGCTTGCTTGGTCTGCTCGCTCCGCCCGCTTCCTGTCCCTGTGTGTGGCGTCTTCCTCCGTCGCTCCCCTTCCCTGTTGTCCCTTTCTCCGTTGCGCCGTGCCTGTCGTCCCTTGTCCCCCGGCGGCTCCCTTTTCCGCGGGTGGTGGTGGGCCGGCTCCCCTCGGGTCCCCCTCCCGCGCCGCTGCCGTCCCCGGCCGGTTCGGCTGGCTTGGGTGCCGGGCTGCGTGCTTGTCCCGCCGCGCCCTCCGCCGCTGCTGCGGGGCCTGGCGTTGCCCCCCTTCGCGTCCTGCGGCTCCCTTTCCGGTGGGTCCTGGTGGGCCGGCCCTGGGTCGCCGTCCCGCGGCGCGCCCGCCGCCCCCTGGTTCTGCTGGCTTGGGTGCCGGGTTGTGTGCTCGTGTCGGCGCCCTCCGCCGCTGGTGCGGGGCCCGGCCTTCCGCCCGTTCGCGTCCCGCCGCTCCCTCCTTGGTGCCTGGCGCCCGTGTTTCCGTCCTCCCCCCCGCCCTCTTCTTCGCGGCCGCGTCCTGCTTCTTTTCCCCCCGCCCGCTGTGTTCGCGCCCGCCGTCGGTTTGCTTTGGCGGCGTTCGTTTGGGCGTCCGCGCGCCTGGCCCCCCGTGCCGGTCGTGCGTGCCCCGGTTTCGCGGCTGCGCGTGCCGTCCGTCGCCCCCCCGGGCCGTCCGGCGCGCCTGTGCTCGCCCCGTCGTGCCAGGCGCTTGGGGCTGGTTGGGTTGCGGCTCGGGTGCTGCCCTCCCTGCCTTGGGCGCTGCGTTGGTGCCCGTGCCGGGCCGGGGTCGTGCTTGCGCCCTGCCCCCCTGGCCGCTCTCTGCTGGTTTGCCCCGGTTTCGCGGCTGCGCGTGCCGTCCGTCGCCCCCCCGGGCCGTCCGGCGCGCCTGTGCTCGGCCCCGTCTCGCCGGCGCTTGGGGCTGGTTGGGTTGCGGCTCGGGTGCTGCCCTCCCCGCCTTGGGCGCTGCGTTGGTGCGCGTGCCTTGCCGGGGGGCGTGCTTGCGCCCTGCCCCCTGGCTGCTCTCTGCTGGTTTGCCCCGGTTTCGGCCGCTGCGCGTGCCGTCCGTCGCCCCCCCGGGCCGTCCGGCGCGCCTGTGCCCTGCGCGCCTCTCGTCTTTTTCTGTTGGCTCCGTCCGCCTGGTGGTGTTGCGCCCCCGGCGTTTGTTTGGGTGTCCGCGCGCCTGGCCCCCCCGTGGCCGGTGGTGCGTGCCCGTGCCCGTTGGTGGTGTCCGGCCCCCCGTCGTCTTGCCCTTGGTGCGGCGGCGCGCTTGCTGTTTGTGCTGCTTCGTCCTGCGTTTGTCTCTTGTGGCTGCTCCTCGCCGTCCTCGTTCCGCGGGCTGCGGGTCCCTCCCGTTGTGCGGCCCGGGTCGTCTGGGCTTGCTCCTCCGCTCGCCCCGGTGCGCCCCACCCGCCCCTCCTGTCTTCCTCTCCCGGTGCCGCGCCTGCCTTGCTCTCTTTCGCCTGCTTGCCTCGTTTCCTGTTTTTGTTGGGGCCCTTGCCTCCTCCTCGTTTGCTTTCCTTTTTGCTCCGTCCGTTCCTCGCGCTTCGCGCCGCCGCCCCTGCTCCCTGGCTTCCCTTTTGCTCTGCCCCTGCCTGTCCGCGCGCTTCTCCCCGCCGCCCTGGCTGGCCGGCCCGTTTCCCTTTCCTCCCGGTTGGGGTCCGGTTGGTTCCTGTTGTCCCCCGTCGTGCGCGCCTTCTTGCCGTCTTGCCTGCGCCCCCGTCCGGCTCTGTCCCCCTTTCCTCTCCCTCTCCTTGGTGTCTTGTTCCTTTCCTCCTGCTCCTTGCGCCCGGCGCCTCCTCTTGTGTTTGCCTTGCGCGCGCCCCCCTCCTGGGCCCCCTCGCGCCCCCCCCCCGCCCCCTCCTGCTCCGCCCTTTCCCTCTCTTCGCCCTGCCCTGGTGCCGCCGTCCCGCGCCGCCCCGCCGCCTCCTGTCTGCTTGGCCCGGGTGCTCCCCCGTGCCCGTGCCCCTGCTGGCGTCGTGCGGTCCGCCGCTGCTTCCCGCCTGCTTCCCCGCTGTCTGGCCCTGCCCTTGCCGTCTCGCTGCCTTGGCTTGGTCTTTTCCTCCGCCCTGTCGGCCCCGGTCGGCGGCGCTGGGCGCTGTTCCGTTCGCCCGGGCTTCTCCCGGTCCCCCTCGGTGGCCCCCCTGCTGTGGGTCTTCCCGCTCTTGTTTTGGTTTGCCGCCTGCCTGCTCCTTCCCTCTCTGTGGCCCTCGGCTGCTTGCTCGGCCGGTGGGTCCTTCGCGGCCTTTCCCCTTGTTTTTTTGCCGCCCCCCTTTGCCGTCCGCTTCTGTTGCTCGGTCTTTGCCCTGTCTGTGTGCTCTGTTCTCTCGCCGTCCGCCCCTCTGGTCTTTGTCCTTTCCCCCGCCGTGTGTTCTGTGTTCCTGTTGTGCCCGCCGCCCGTCCTCTCCTCTCCGTTCCCCTCCTCTTGCCGGCCCCTGGTGCCCGCCCTCCCGTCGCTCCCCGTCGCCCGCTGTCTCGGGTGGCGCTGGTGGGTGCCGTGCTTTCCCCGTCCCCCCCGGTCCTCCCGCTTTTTTTGGCGCGCCGCCCCCGGGGCTGGTGGGCCCCTCCCCCGGTTTTGCCCCCGCGGCTCCGCTGGCCGCCGCTCGCCTCCTCCTGGCCCCCCCCCCTCGGTGGGTCTGTCCGCCCCCTGCCCGCCCCCTGCCCCCCTCTCCCTTGCCTGCCGCCCGGCCCCCTCCCCCCTTTCCCCCCTCCTGTGCGCCCCCCCCTGCCCTGTTCCGCCCTCCCCCCCCCTCTTGCCGCCCCCTTGCTGCTGTGTCTCGCCCCCTTCCGTCGGTTGTCTCGTGCCGTGCGTTCTCTGCCCCTCTGTTTCCCTCTTCCGGCCTGTCTCTTCCCGGCCTGCCCTTGTCTGCGTCTCCCCCCCCCCTTTGTGTTCCCCCTGCCCTCCCCCCCCTTCCCCCCGTGTTCCCCCTCCCCGGCCGTCGTGCTTGTGGCGCCGGCTCCCGGCGGCGCTGTGGTGGCTGTCGCGCTGCTGGCGGGCCTGGGCTTCCGTGGCTTCCCGTGTGTGGGCTCCCGCCCCCTGGTCCTGGTCCGCCGGGCCCGGCGGTGTCCCTGCCCGCCTTCCGCTTGTCTGGTCCGTGTCGTCCGTTCCCCCTGCCGTTTGTCCGGCGCGCGCGCGCGCGTGGCGGGCCGCGGCCTGCCGCCGTCCCTCGCCCCTGGCGTGCTGGGGCGTGGCGTGGCGCGCCCCCGCCGCGGTGCCCCCCCCCCCGTCCCCTCCCGCTGTCCCTCGCCCCTGGCGTGTTGGGGCTGGGGTGTCGGGCGTCGCCGCCGCCCCCCTGCCGCCGTCCCCCGCCGCCGTCCGTCCCCCGTGGCGGGCCCCCTCGTGCCCCCCCCCCCCGCCCTGCCCCCGTCCTCCCCCGTGGCGTGTTGGGGCGTGGCGGGGCGTGGCGGGCTGTTGTTGCTCTGCTTCTTTTTCTCGCGCCCCGTGGCCCTGTTTTCTCCCCGCTGGGCCCTGTTCCCCCCTTCCTTTTCCCCCGGTGTCCTTTTCGTCTCCGGGCCGGCCGTCTCCCCTGCCCGCCTTCCGCTTGTCCGGTCCGTGTCGTCCGTTCCCCCTGCCGTTTGTCCGGTCCGTGTCGTCCGTTCCCCCTGCCGTTTGTCCGGCGCGCGCGCGCGCGTGTGGTGGGCCGCGGCCTGCCGCCGTCCCTCGCCCCTGGCGTGCTGGGGCGTGGCGTGGCGTGCCCCCGCCGCGGTGCCCCCCCCCCCGTCCCCTCCCGCTGTCCCTCGCCCCTGGCGTGTTGGGGCTGGGGTGTCGGGCGTCGCCGCCGCCCCCCCTGCCGCCGTCCCCCGCCGCCGTCCGTCCCCCGTGGCGGCCCCCTCGTGCCCCCCCCCCCCGCCCTGCCCCCGTCCTCCCCCGTGGCCTGTTGGGGCGTGTGGCGTGGCGCGCCCCCGCCGCGGTGCCCCCCCCCCCGTCCCCGCCGCCGTCCCTCGCCCGTGGCGTGTTGGGGTGTGGCGTGGCGGGCCCCCGCCGCCGCCCCCCCTGCCGCCGTCCCCCGCCGCTGTCCCTCCCCGCCCCCTGCCTGCCGTCCGTGCCCCTTGCGGGGTTCGCCCCCCCGGTCCCCCCCCCTGGCGCTGTCCGGCCCCGTTCCCCTTCGCGCCCTCCCGCTCCCCGCTGGCCCCGGGGTGCCGGCCCCGGCCTGTGCGCGTCTCCCCCGCGGGTGTCCGGGCGGGCCGTGGCGGTCCCCCTGCCTGCGCCCTCCTCGCCTCCCGGGGTCTTGTGTTTCCCGCTGGGTTTCCTGTCTGTGTGCTCCGGCTTTCCCGCGCGTGCGCTCCCGTTTTCGCCCGTGCCCGCGCGTTGGGTTTCCTGCGTGCGCGCCCTGTCTCCGTGCCTCGTGTCCGGTTCTCGGTTTCTGTGTCTTGTGCCTTTTCTCCTGTCCGCCGTTCGTCCGCGGGTCCTGGGCCTTTGCTTTGGGCGTCGCGGCGTCCTGCCTGCTGTTTTTGGTCTTCTTCCCTTCCCCGTGTTTGTTCTGCGCTGCCGCCGCCGCCGCCGTTGCTCGGCCCTGGTGGCTGTGCGTGGCTGGTGTGCGGTGCCTGGGTGCTCCCGGCCCCCGGCCGCTCGCTCCCTCGCTGCTTCGCTCCGTGCGGCCGGTTGCGTGCGTGTTGGTGTGGCTGTGCCTGTGTGTGCCCCCCTTGGCGTTTGGGTGCCCGGCCCGGTCCTTGTGTGTGTGTGTGTGTGTGTGTGTGTGTGTGTGTGTGTGTGCGCCCCCCCTTGTCCCTGCCCGCCCGCCCCGGTGCCCCCCCCGGTCCCTTGGCCCCTTGGTCCTGGTCCTCCTGGCTGGTTCTGCCCCGTCTTTCCCCCCTTCGTCCCCGCGCCCTTGCGCCCCGTCCCCGCTGGCGGCCCCTCGTGCGCCCCCCCCGTGTGTGCCCGCCCCGCGCCCGGGCCTCCCCTCCTTCCGCCTCCCGTTGCTTTCCTCTTCTCCTTCTTGGCCTTGTCGGCCCCGCCTGCCCCGCCGTCGTCTGCCCCCCCCGTGTTGCCCTTGCGCCCCCGCCCCCGCCCCCCGCCGCCGCGGCCGCTTCCCGGCCCCCTCGGTGTTCTTTCCTTCTCCGGTGTCTGCGTGTCTCTCTTTTCCTTCCCTGCCCCCGCCTCGTCCGCCCCCCGGCCGTCCCTGTGCCGCCTTTTGGCCCCTCGCCCCCTCTCTCGCCCCGCTGCCTGGCCCCGCCCGCTTTGTCTCTCTCCCGGTCCTCCCCCCCTCCCTTCCCTGCCCCCCTCCCCTTGCGGTGCGCTGTGCTGCCTGCTGTGTCCCCCCCGTGCCCGCCCGTGGTGCTGCGTCTCCGCGCGCGGCGCCCCCGCCCCGCCGCTGCCCCCTGCCCCCCGGGCCCTCCGTTCCCTTCTTCCTTGGCCTCCCTTTTCTTCTTCGTTCCCTTCCTTCCCGGCCCTCCCGTCTGCTGCCCCCCCGCGCGCGCGCCCTCCTCCGGTCGCCGCGCGCCGGCCCCCCCGCCCCGCCCCCTCTTCCCCCCTCCCCCCTGCTTCCTCTCCCTCCCCTTGTTCCCCTCCGTCCCTGCTTCCTCTCTTTCCGGCTTTGTCCCCCCCCCGCCCCGCCTCCCCCCCTCCCCCCCGCCCCGGCCCCGCGCGCCCTGCCGTTCCCCGGCCGCCCCCGCCCCCCCCCCTCCCCGCCCCTGCCCCCGCCCGTTTCCCCCCCCCTGCCGCTGGCGCTCCCGTTCGCCGCCGGGCGCTGCGCTTCTGCTCCCCGGCCCCCTGCCCAGGTGCGCCGTTTCCTGTTCTTTTTCCCCTTTCTCCTTCCTCCCTCCTCCCCCCTCCCCCCGTCTTTTTCTCTGGCCCGGCGCTGCTGGTCCCGTCCGTGCCCCGTCCCGCGCCTTCGGCGCGCCCGCCCGTCCGCCCGCTGCGTCGTGCGTCGCCCGTCGCCTCCCTCCGCTCCCGTTGCCGTCCGCCGGCCCCCCCGTCCTGTCTCCTCCCTGTCCCTGCCCCGTGCCTCTGCCCCTCCCTCCCTCCGCGTGCCCTCCTCCTCCTCCCTGCCCGGCCCCCCGGGTCGCGTCTCGTCCCGGGTCCCCCGCTGGTGGCCGTGCTGCGTCCCTCCCGCGCCTGCGTCCCTGCCCCCGCCCTTGCGCTCCCGCGGCCTGCCTCCCTGCCCCCGCCCTTGCGCTCCCGCGCCTGCCTCCCTGCCCCCGCGCGCGGGCCCGGGCGGCGCCCCGGTCCGGCGGTCCGCCGCCGCCCCCCCGCGCCCGCCCGCCGCCGCCCCCGCCGCCGCGCGGCGGCGGCGCCCGTGCGCCGCCCCGCGCCGGCGCTCGCGCCCGGGCGCGGGCGCTCGGGCGTGTGCTCGCCCGTCGCTGCGGGGCCGTGGGGGGCCGCCGGCCCTGCCCCCCCCTCCCCGGGGCCGGCCCCGCGGCGGTGCCCGCCCCGGCCCCCCCGGGCGCGGGCCCGGGCGGCGGGTCGCCGTCGCGGCGGCGGTGCCCTGGCGTGGCCGCCGTCGCGCCGGTCCTCGGGGCCGTCGGGCCCGTCGTCGTGCCCGCGGCCCCTGGGTCGGCGGCCCTGGCCGGCCCCGGCCCGCCCTCCGGTCGGGCCCGTTGGGTGCTCGCCCTCCCGCCCCCCCCCTTTGCTTCTTGCCGCCCCTGCTCCTCGTCCTCTGTCTCTCCGCGCGCCCGCGCGCGCGCGCCCGCCCCCCCTCGCCCCCCTGTTTGGCTCCGCTTGCCCCCCCTCCGGCCTCCCCCCCCCCTCCCCGGCGGTCCCCCCTCCTCCTCGTCCCGCTGCCGCTTGCTGGGTCGGTCGTCGTCCTCGTCGTCGTCCCCGCCGCCGTCGCGCCCGCCTCGTCCCCGCCCCCGCTCGCCGCCGGGCCCCCCGTCCCCGCGGCCGCCCCTGCCCCGGTCGCCGTCCTCGCCGCGTCCCTCCCCGTCGTCGCCGTCCTCGTCGCCCCCGCCCCCCCGCCCCCCGTCGCTGCCCCGGCCGCGGTCGCCCCTGCGCGCCCGCCCGCCCGGCGCGCCGCTGCCTCGGGTCCCGCGCCCGGTCCGGGCGGTCCTCCCCCCCCCCCCCCCGGCCTGCCCCGCCCCCTCTCCGGGGCGCCGGCGTCGGCGTCCGGCCGTTGGCTCCCCCCCGCGCGTCCCCGGTGCCGGGCTGCCCCGCGGGCCCGGGGTCTGCCGCGCCCGCCCGGTCGCCCGCTGTGGGCCCTGTCCGCCCGCTCCGTTGCGTCTGGCCTGGCCCTGTGGGGCTGGTGGGCTCCCGCGGCGCTGGCCTTCCCCCCCTGCTGCCCTGCTCGCCCTTGTCGTGGTCGCCCCTGTGCCGCGCCGGCCGCCCGCCGCTGCGGCCCGCCTCGCCGCGCCCGTGGTCCGCCCCGGGTGGTGCCGGTGGCGGGGGCCCCGGCGCCGGCGGCGGTGCCCCGCCTCGCCCCCCCCCCTCTCCCGCGGGCCGCCCGCCGCTGGGGCCCGCCTGGCCGCGCCCCCCGGCCTGCCCCCCCCCTCTCCGGGGCGCCGGGGTCGGCGCCCGGCCGTTGGCTCGCGCCCGCGCGTCCCCGGCCGCCCGCTCCCTTGCTTCCGTCCTGCCCGCTCTGTTGCTTCTGGCCTGGCCCTGTGGGGCTGGTGGGCTCCCGCGGCGCCGGCCCTCCCCCCCTGCTGCCCTGCTCGCCCTTGTCGCGGTCGCCCCTGTGCCGCGCCGGCCGCCCGCCGCTGCGGCCCGCCTCGCCGCGCCCGCGGGTCCGCCCGGGTGGTGCCGGTGGCGGGGCCCCCTTGCCGGCGGCGGTGCCCCGCCTCGGCCCCCCGCCCTCTCCCGCCGGCCGCCCGCCGCTCGGCCCGCCGGCGCCTGCTGCGGTGCCCCGCCTTTGCCCCCCGCGCTGCCGCGCCCTGCTGTGGGCCGGGCCGGCGCCGGCGCCCGCGGCGCCGGCTGGGCGCGCGCCCGCCCTGGCCTTGGGGGCTGGGCTGCGCCGGCCCCGGCTGCGGTGCCCCGCCTTTGCCCCCCGCGCTGCCGCGCCGTCCTGTGGGCCGGGCCGGCGCCCGCGCCGGCGGCGCCGGGCTGGGCGCGCGCTGCTTCTGGCCGCGGGGGCTGGTCTGCGCCGGCGCCGGCTGCGGTGCCCCGCCTTTGCCCCCCTCGCTCCCGCGCCGTGCTGTGGGCCGGGCCGGCGCCCGCGCCGGCGGCGCCGGGCTGGGCGCGCGCTGCTTCTGGCCGTGGGGGGCTGGGCTGCGCCGGCGCCCGCTGCGGTGCCCCGCCTTTGCCCCCCGCGCTGCCGCGCCCTGCTGTGGGCCGGGCCGGCGCCGGCGCCGGCGGCGCCGGGCTGGGCGCGCGCCCGCCCTGGCCTTGGGGGGCTGGGCTGCGCCGGCCCCGGCTGCGGTGCCCCGCCTTTGCCCCCCGCGCTGCCGCGCCGTCCTGTGGGCCGGGCCGGCGCCGGCGCCGGCGGCGCCGGGCTGGGCGCGCGCTGCTTCTGGCCGCGGGGGGCTGGTCTGCGCCGGCGCCGGCTGCGGTGCCCCGCCTTTGCCCCCCTCGCTCCCGCGCCGTGCTGTGGGCCGGGCTGGCGCCCGCGCCGGCGGCGCCGGGCTGGGCGCGCGCTGCTTCTGGCCGTGGGGGCTGGGCTGCGCCGGCCCCGGCTGCGGTGCCCCGCCTTTGCCCCCCTCGCTCCCCGCGCCGTGCTGTGGGCCGGGCTGGCGCCGGCGCCGGCGGCGCCGGGCTGGGCGCGCGCTGCTTCTGGCCGTGGGGGGCTGGGCTGCGCCTGCCCCGGCTGCGGTGCCCCGCCTTTGCCCCCCGCGCTGCCGCGCCCTGCTGTGGGCCGGGCCGGCGCCGGCGCCGGCGGCGCCGGCTGGGCGCGCGCTGCTTCTGGCCGTGGGGGGCTGGGCTGCGCCGGCGCCCGCTGCGGTGCCCCGCCTTTGCCCGCCCGCGCTGCCGCGCCCTGCTGTGGGCCGGGCCGGCGCCGGCGCCGGCGGCGCCGGGCTGGGCGCGCGCCCGCCTGGCCTTGGGGGGCTGGGCTGCGCCGGCCCCGGCTGCGGTGCCCGCCTTTGCCCCCGCGCTGCCGCGCCGTCCTGTGGGCCGGGCCGGCGCCCGCGCCGGCGGCGCCGGGCTGGGTGCGCGCTGCCCTTGCCGCGCGGGGCTGGCTCCCCGCCTTGCGCCTCGGCCCCCCCCCCTCCGTCCCCCGCCCCCCCTGCCGCTGGGCCTGCCCCGCCCCGCCCCGCCCTGCCCCGCCCCGCCCCGCCCCCCCCGCCCCCTCCCTCCCCCCCCCCCCCCCCGCGCCCTGGCTGCCCCCCCGCCTCGTTGCTCGCTTGTCCCCTCCCCCGCCCCGCGCGCCGCCCGCTTCCGGTCCCCGCCCTGCCCTCGTCCCTTTCCCCCCCCCCGCCCCGCTCGCCCCCCCTCTCTCGCTCGGTCCTCCCCTGCTGCCGCTCCGTTGCTTCTGGCCTCGCCCTGTGGGGCTGGTGGGCTTCCGCGGCGCCGGCCCTCCCCCCCTGCTGCCCTGCTCGCCCTTGTCGCGGTCGCCCCTGTGCCGCCCTGGCCGCCCGCCGCTGCGGCCCGCCTCGCCGCGCCCGCGGTCCGCCCCGGGTGGCGCCGGTGGCCGGGGCGCGGGCGCCGGCGCCGGTGCCGGCCCCGGCGCCGGCGGCGCCGGGCTGGGCGCGCCCACCGCCCTGGCCGCGGGGGCTGGGCTGTGCCGGCGCCGGCTGCGGTGCCCCGCCGTTGCCCCCCGCGCTGCCGCGCTGCTCTGTGTGCCGGGCCGGCGCCGGCGCCGGCGGCGCCCGGCTGGGCGCGCGCCCGCCCTGGCCTTGGGGGGCTGGGCTGCGCCTGCCCCGGCTGCGGTGCCCCGCCTTTGCCCCCCGCGCTGCCGCGCCGTCCTGTGGGCCGGGCCGGCGCCCGCGCCGGCGGCGCTGGCTGGGTGCGCGCTGCTTCTGGCCGCGGGGGGCTGGTCTGCGCCGGCGCCGGCTGCGGTGCCCCGCCTTTGCCCCCCTCGCTCCCGCGCCGTGCTGTGGCCGGGCTGGCGCCGGCGCCGGCGGCGCCGGGCTGGGCGCGCGCTGCTTCTGGCCGTGGGGGGCTGGGCTGCGCCGGCGCCCGCTGCGGTGCCCCGCCTTTGCCCCCCGCGCTGCCGCGCCCTGCTGTGGGCCGGGCCGGCGCCGGCGCCGGCGGCGCCGGGCTGGGCGCGCGCTGCTTCTGGCCGTGGGGGGCTGGGCTGCGCCGGCGCCCGCTGCGGTGCCCGCCTTTGCCGCCCCGCGCTGCCGCGCCCTGCTGTGGGCCGGGCCGGCGCCGGCGCCGGCGGCGCCGGGCTGGGCGCGCGCCCGCCCTGGCCTTGGGGGCTGGGCTGCGCCGGCCCCGGCTGCGGTGCCCCGCCTTTGCCCCCCGCGCTGCCGCGCCGTCCTGTGGGCCGGGCCGGCGCCCGCGCCGGCGGCGCCGGCTGGGTGCGCGCTGCCCCTTGCCGCGCGGGGCTGGCTCCCCGCCTTGCGCCTCGGCCCCCCCCCTCCGTCCCCGCCCCCCTGCCGCTGGGGCCTGCCCGCCCCGCCCCGCCCTGCCCCGCCCCGCCCGCCCCCCCCCGCCGCCCTCCCTCCCCCCCCCCCCCCGCCGCCCTGGCTGCCCCCCCCGCCTCGTTGCTCGCTTGTCCCCTCCCCCGCCCCGCGCGCCGCCCGCTTCCGGTCCCCGCCCTGCCCTCGTCCCTTTCCCCCCCCCCGCCCCGCTCGCCCCCCTCTCTCGCTCGGTCCTCCCCTGCTGCCCTCCGTTGCTTCTGGCCTCGCCCTGTGGGGCTGGTGGCTTCCGCGGCGCCGGCCCTCCCCCCCTGCTGCCCTGCTCGCCCTTGTCGCGGTCGCCCCTGTGCCGCCCTGGCCGCCCGCCGCTGCGGCCCGCCTCGCCGCGCCCGCGGTCCGCCCCGGGTGGCGCCGGTGGCCGGGGCGCGGGCGCCGGCGCCGGTGCCGGCCCCGGCGCCGGCGCGCCGGGCTGGGCGCGCCCGCCGCCCTGGCCGCGGGGGCTGGGCTGTGCCGGCGCCGGCTGCGGTGCCCCGCCGTTGCCCCCGCGCTGCCGCGCTGCTCTGTGTGCCGGGCCGGCGCCGGCGCCGGCGGCGCCCGGCTGGGCGCGCGCCCGCCCTGGCCTTGGGGGCTGGGGCTGCGCCTGCCCCGGCTGCGGTGCCCCGCCTTTGCCCCCCGCGCTGCCGCGCCGTCCTGTGGGCCGGGCCGGCGCCCGCGCCGGCGGCGCTGGGCTGGGTGCGCGCTGCTTCTGGCCGCGGGGGCTGGTCTGCGCCGGCCCCGGCTGCGGTGCCCCGCCTTTGCCCCCTCGCTCCCGCGCCGTGCTGTGGGCCGGGCTGGCGCCCCCGCCCGCGGCGCCGGGCTGGGCGCCGCGCCCGCCCTGGCCTTGGGGGCTGGGCTGCGCACGGCCCCGGCTGAGGTGCCCCGCCTTTGCCCCCCGCGCTGCCGCGCCGCTCTGTGGGGCGGGCTGGCGCCCGCGCCGGCGGCGGCCGGCTGGGCGCGCCGCTGCTTCTGGCCGCGGGGGCTGGGCTGCGCCGGCCCCGGCTGCGGTGCCCCGCCTTTGCCGCCCCGCGCTGCCGCGCCGTCCTGTGGGCCGGGCCGGCGCCCGCGCCGGCGGCGCCGGGCTGGGCGCGCGCCCGCCCTGGGGTGCCCCGCCTCGCCCCCGCCCTCTCCCGGCGCGCCCCACGGCCTGCCCCGCCCCCTCTCCGCGGGGCGCCGGGTCGGCGTCCGGCCGTTGGCTCGCGCCGCGCGCGTCCCCGGTGCCGGGTGCCCCGCGGGCCCGGGGTCTGCCGCGCCCGCCCGGTCGCCCGCTGTGGGCCTGTCCGCCCGCTCCGTTGCTTCTGGCCTGGCCCTGTGGGGCTGGTGGGCTCCCGCGGCGCCGGCCCTCCCCCGGCCTGCTGCCCTGCTCGCCCTCGTCGCGGTCGCCCCTGTGCCGCCCCGGCTGCCCGCCGCTGCGGCCGCCTCCCCGCGCCCGCGGTCCGCCCCGGGTGGTGCGGTGCGGGGGCCCGGTTTCGGGTTCGGGTTTTCGCGTTGTCCGTCCTCCCCGCTCCTCCCCGCTCCTCCCGCTGCCGTCCGTTCCGCCTGCCGCCCGTCCTGCCGGCGTGCTGTCTGGCCGCCCCGCCCCCGCCCCCCCCCCCCCGCCCCGCCCCCCCCGCCCCCGCCCCCCCCCCCCCGCCCCGCCCCCCCCCCCCCCCCGCCCCCGCCCCGCCCCGCCCCCCCCCCGCGCCCCGTCCGTTCCGCCTGCCGCCTGTCCGGCCGGCGTGCTGTCTGGCCCCGCCGCTCTGCGCCCGTGCCCGTCTGCCCCGCCCCTCCCCCTCTTTCTTCTCCGTCCTCTCGTTGTCCCTCCTCCCCGCTGCCGTCCGTTCCGCCTGCCGCCTGTCCGGCCGGCGTGCTGTCTGGCCCCGCCGCTCTGCGCCCGTGCCCGTCTGCCCCGCCCCTCCCCCTCCTTCTTCTCCGTCCTCTCGTTGTCCCTCCTCCCCGCTGCCGTCCGTTCCGCCTGCCGCCCGTCCTGCCGGCGTGCTGTCTGGCCGCCCCCGCCCCCGCCCCCGCCCCGCCCCCGCCCCCGCCCCCGCCCCCGCCCCCCCCGCCCCGCCCCCGCCCCCGCCCCGCCCCCGCCCCCGCCCCCCCCGCCCCCCCCCGCCCCGCCCGCCCCCGCCCCCGCCCCGCCCGCCGCCGCCCGCCCCCGCGGGCCCCGGGTCTGCCGCGCCCGCCGGTCGCCCGCTGTGGGCCCTGTCCGCCCGCTCCGTTGCTTCTGGCCTGGCCCTGTGGGCTGGTGGGCTCCCCCGGCGCCGGCCCTCCCCCCCTGCTGCCCTGCTCGCCCTCGTCGCGGTCGCCCCTGTGCCGCCCGGCTGCCCGCCGCTGCGGCCCCCCTCCCCGCGCCGCGGGTCCGCCCCGGGTGGTGCCGGTGGCGGGGCCCCGGCGCCGGCGCCGGTGCCGGCCCGGCGGCGGTGGCGCCGGCTGGGCGCGCGCTGCTTCTGGCCGCGGGGGGCTGGTCTGCGCCGGCGCCGGCTGCGGTGCCCCGCCCTTGCCCCCCCTCGCTCCCGCGCCGTGCTGTGGGCCGGGCTGGCGCCCCGCCGGCGGCGCCGGGCTGGGCGCGCGCCCGCCCTGGCCTTGGGGGCTGGGCTGCGCCGGCCCCGGCTGCGGTGCCCCGCCTTTGCCCCCCGCGCTGCCGCGCCGTCCTGTGGGCCGGGCCGGCGCCCGCGCCGGCGGCGCCGGGCTGGGCGCGCGCTGCTTCTGGCCGGGGGGCTGGTCTGCGCCGGCGCCGGCTGCGGTGCCCCGCCTTTGCCCCCCTCGCTCCCGCGCCGTGCTGTGGGCCGGGCTGGCGCCCGCGCCGGCGGCGCCGGGCTGGGCGCGCCCTGCTTCTGGCCGTGGGGGGCTGGGCTGCGCCGGCCCCGGCTGCGGTGCCCCGCCTTTGCCCCCGCGCTGCCGCGCCGTCCTGTGGGCCGGGCCGGCGCCCGCGCCGGCGGCGCCGGGCTGGGCGCGCGCTGCTTCTGGCCGCGGGGGGCTGGTCTGCGCCGGCGCCGGCTGCGGTGCCCCGCCTTTGCCCCCTCGCTCCCGCGCCGTGCTGTGGGCCGGGCTGGCGCCCGCGCCGGCGGCGCCGGGCTGGGCGCGCGCCCGCCCTGGCCGTGGGGGCTGGGCTGCGCCGGCCCCGGCTGCGGTGCCCCGCCTTTGCCCCCCTCGCTCCCGCGCCGTGCTGTGGGCCGGGCTGGCGCCCGCGCCGGCGGCGCCGGGCTGGGCGCGCGCTGCTTCTGGCCGTGGGGGCTGGCTGCCCCGGCGCCTGCTGCGGTGCCCCGCCTTTGCCCCCCGCGCTGCCGCGCCCTGCTGTGGGCCGGGCCGGCGCCGGCCCCCGCGGCGCCGGGCTGGGCGCGCGCCCCGCCCTGGCCTTGGGGGGCTGGGCTGCGCCGGCCCCGGCTGCGGTGCCCCGCCTTTGCCCCCCGCGCTGCCGCGCCCTGCTGTGGGCCGGGCCGGCGCCGGCGCCGCGGCGCCGGCTGGGCGCGCGCCCGCCCTGGCCGCGGGGGGCTGGGCTGCGCCGGCGCCGGCTGCGGTGCCCCGCCTTTGCCCCCGCGCTCCCGCCCCGTGCTGTGGGCCGGGCCGGCGCCGGCCCCGCGGCGCCGGGCTGGGCGCGTGCCCGCCCCTGGCCCCGTGGGGGGCTGGGCGCCCCGGCCGCCGCTGCGGTGCCGCCTTTCCCCTCTCGCTCCCCCCGCCCCCGTGCCGGCGGCCGGCCGCGCGCGCTTTCCCGCTCGGCCCCTCCGCCGTCGCCCTGTGCCGCCCGCCCCCCCCTGCCTTGCGGCCCTCGCCCGCCCGTCGCCGCTGTTGCCGTCGC
>BDSI01000475.1:17500-25249 GCA_003117195.1 Eudorina sp. 2006-703-Eu-15
CCGCCGTCTCTGTCGCCGGCCCTGCCCCCCGGCCGTCGCGGCCGCTCGGGGTCCCCGGCTGGGCCCCTCCGCCGTGGCCTGCGCCGCCCCGCCCCCCGCTGCCCTCCGCCGCGCTCGCCCCGCCTGCCGCCGCCGTCGCTGTCGCCCGCCCTCCCCCCGCTCGTCGCGGCCGCTCGGGGTCCCCGGCTGGCCCCTCCGCCGTGGCCTGCGCCGCCCGCCCCCCCCTGCCCTTGCGGGCGCTCGCCCCGCCCGTCGCCGCGGTCGTGGTCGCCCGCCCTGCCCCGCCCGTCGCGGGCGCTCTGGGGTCCCCGGCTGGGCCCCTCCGCCGTGGCCTGCGCCCCCCGCCCCCCCGCTGCCCTCCCGCGCTCCCCCGCCCCTCGCCGCCGTCTCTGTCGCCGGCCCTGCCCCCGGCCGTCGCGGCCGCTCGGGGTCCCCGGCTGGGCCCCTCCGCCGTGGCCTGCGCCGCCCCCCCCCCCTGCCCTTGCGGGCGCTCGCCCCGCCTGTCGCCGCCGTCGCCGTCGCCGGCCCTGCCCCCCGCTCCTCGCGGCCGCTCGGGGGTCCCCGGCTGGGCCCTCCGCCGGCGCCTGCCCCGCCCCGCCCCCCGCTGCCCTTGCGGGTGCTCGCCCCCGTCCGCGCCGCCGTCGCCGTTGCCGTCCCCGTCGCCTTCGCCCTCGCCCTGCCCCCTTCGCCCCCCGTTGCGGCCCCGCGGGCTTCGCTGCGGTCCGCCGCGGCGTGCGCCCGTGCTGCCCCTTGGCGCCCGCGCCCCTGGCGCGCCGGTCCGCCGGGTGGGGCCGGCGCCGCGTCCTCCCCCTCCCCCCCTTGCTCTGCCCTCCGCCCCGTCGGTCCTCCTGTGCGTCCCTCTCGCTCTCGGTTGGGCGCGCGGTCGTGTGTTGGTGCCCGGGCCTCTTGCCTTTCGGGTCCCTGCCGCTTGCTGCTCTCGGGCTGTGGCTGTGCCCCTCGCGCCCCGCGTCTTGGTTGGCCTCCCTGGCTTCGGGGGTGGTGGTGGCTGGCTGGGGCGGGTGTGGCGGGGCGTGGCGGGGCCGGGCGGGGCGGGGCGGGCCGTCCCCCGCGGCCTGGGTGGCGTGGGCCGGCGGTTGGGGGGCCGGGCTCCGTCGGGCTCCCGCCCCTCGCTGCCCTTGTCCGCGCTCCCCCCGCCCGTCGCCGCCGTCTCTGTCGCCGGCCCTGCCCCCCGGCCGTCGCGGCCGCTCGGGGTCCCCGGCTGGGCCCTCCGCCGTGGCCTGCGCCGCCCGCCCCCCCCTGCCCTTGCGGGCGCTCGCCCCGCCCGTCGCCGCCGTCGCCGTCGCCGGCCCTGCCCCCGCCTGTCGCGGCCGCTCGGGGGTCCCCGGCTGGCCCCTCCGCTGTCGCCTGCGCCGCCCCCGCCCCCCTGCCCTCCGCCGCGCTCGCCCCGCCCGTCGCCGCCGTCGCCGTCGCCGCCCTGCCCCCGCCTGTCGCGGCCGCTCGGGGGTCCCGGCTGGGCCCCTCCGCTGTCGCCTGCGCCCCCCCGCCCCCCCCTGCCCTCCGCCGCGCTCGCCCGCCCGTCGCCGCCGTCGCCGTCGCCGCCCTGCCCCCGCCCGTCGCGGCGCTCTGGGGTCCCCGGCTGGGCCCCTCCGCCGGCGCCTGCGCCGCCCGCCCCCCCTGCCCTCCGCCGCGCTCCCCCCGCCCCTCGCCGCCGTCTCTGTCGCCGGCCCTGCCCCCCGGCCGTCGCGGCCGCTCGGGGTCCCGGCTGGGCCCCTCCGCCGTGGCCTGCGCCGCCCCCGCCCCCCTGCCCTTGCGGGCGCTCGCCCCGCCTGTCGCCGCCGTCGCCGTCGCCGGCCCTGCCCCCCGCTCCTCGCGGCCGCTCGGGGGTCCCCGGCTGGGCCCTCCGCCGGCGCCTGCCCCGCCCCGCCCCCCGCTGCCCTTGCGGGTGCTCGCCCCGCCCGTCGCCGCCGTCGCCGTTGCCGTCCCCGTCGCCTTCGCCCTCGCCCCTGCCCCTTCGCCCCCCCGTTGCGGCCCGCGGGCGCTTCGCTGCGGTCCGCCGCGGCGTGCGGCCCGTGCTGCCCCTTGGCGCGCCGCGCCCTGGCGCGCCGGTCCGCCGGGGTGGCGGGCCGGCGCCGCGTCCTCCCCCCTCCCCCCTTGCTCTGCCTCCGCCCGTCGGTCCTCCTGTGCGTCCCTCTCGCTCTCGGTTGGGCGCGCGGGTCGTGTGTTTGGTGCCCGGGCCTCTTGCCTTTCGGGTCCCTGCCGCTTGCTGCTCTCGGGCTGTGGCTGTGCCCCTCGCGCCCCGCGTCTTGGTTGGCCTCCCTGGCTTCGGGGTGGTGGTGGCTGGCTGGGGCGGGGTGTGGCGGGCGTGGCGGGGCCGGCGGGGCGGGGCGGGGCCGTCCCCCGCGGCCTGGGTGGCGTGGGCCGGCGGTTGGGGGCCGCGGCTCCCGTCGGGGCTCCCGCCCCTCGCTGCCCTTGTCCCGCTCCCCCCGCCCGTCGCCGCCGTCTCTGTCGCCGGCCCTGCCCCCCGGCCGTCGCGGCCGCTCGGGGTCCCCGGCTGGGCCCCTCCGCCGTGGCCTGCGCCGCCCCGCCCCCCCTGCCCTTGCGGGCGCTCGCCCCGCCCGTCGCCGCCGTCGCCGTCGCCGGCCCTGCCCCCCGCCTGTCGCGGCCGCTCGGGGTCCCCGGCTGGGCCCCTCCGCTGTCGCCTGCGCCGCCCGCCCCCCCCTGCCCTCCGCCGCGCTCGCCCCGCCCGTCGCCGCCGTCGCGTCGCCGGCCCTGCCCCCGCCTGTCGCGGCCGCTCGGGGTCCCCGGCTGGGCCCTCCGCCGTGGCCTGCGCCGCCCGCCCCCCCCTGCCCTCCGCCGCGCTCGCCCCGCCCGTCGCCGCCGTCGCCGTCGCCCGCCCTGCCCCCCGCCGTCGCGGGCGCTCTGGGGTCCCCGGCTGGGCCCCTCCGCCGTGGCCTGCGCCGCCCCGCCCCCCCTGCCCTCCGCCGCGCTCGCCCCGCCCGTCGCCGCCGTCGCTGTCGCCCGCCCTGCCCCCGCCCCGTCGCGGCGCTCTGGGGTCCCCGGCTGGCCCCTCCGCCGGCGCCTGCGCCGCCCCGCCCCCCTGCCCTCCGCCGGCGCTCGCCCCGCCCGTCGCCGCCGTCGCCGCCGTCGCCGGCCGCCCCCGCGTCGCGGCCGCTCGGGGTCCCCGGCTGGCCCCTCCGCCGTGCCTGCGCCCGCCCCGCCGCCCCCCTGCCCTTGCGGGCGCTCGCCCCGCCCGTCGCCGCCGTCGCCGTCGCCGCCCTGCCCCCCGCCTGTCGCGGCCGCTCGGGGTCCCCGGCTGGCCCCTCCGCTGTCGCCTGCGCCCCCCGCCCCCCGCCCTCCGCCGCGCTCGCCCCGCCCGTCGCCGCCGTCTCTGTCGCCGGCCCTGCCCCGCCCGTCGCGGGCGCTCTGGGGTCCCCGCTGGGCCCCCTCCGCGGCGCCTGCGCCGCCCCGCCGCCCCGCTGCCCTCCGCCGCGCTCGCCCCGCCGCGTCGCCGCCGTCTCTGTCGCCGGCCCTGCCCCCGGCCGTCGCGGCCGCTCGGGGGTCCCCGGCTGGGCCCCTCCGCCGTGGCCTGCGCCGCCCCGCCCCCCCTGCCCTTGCGGGCGCTCGCCCCGCCCGTCGCCGCCGTCGCGTCGCCGGCCCTGCCCCGCCTGTCGCGGCCGCTCGGGGTCCCCGGCTGGGCCCCTCCGCCGTCGCCTGCGGTCCCGCGCGGCGTGCGGCGGCGTGCGCGGTCGTGGGCCGCGGCTGGGCCCCTCCGCCTTCCCTTTTGCCCCCCCCCCCCCCCCCGTTGCGGCCCCGCTGGCGCTTCTCTGCGGTCCGCCGCGGCGTGCGGCCGGCGCTGCCCCTTGGCGCCGCGCCCCTGGCGCGCCGGTCCGCCGGGGTGGCGGGCCGGCGCCGCGTGCTCCCCCCCTCCCCCTTGCCTGCCCTCCGCCCCTCGCGGTCCTGCCGTCCGCCCGGTCGCGGTCTGCCTGGTCCTCGCGGGCGCGCTCCCCCTGCCGTGCGCCGCCCCCTGCTCCCCGTCTCTTTTTTGTTGCCGGCCTTTTGGCGCTTCCCTGCGGTCCCCCGCGGCGTGCGGCCCGCGTGCGCGGTTGTGGGGCCGCGGCTGGGCCTCCGCCTTCGCCTTTGCCCCGCCCCCTTCCCCCCCGTTGCGGCCCCCCGGGCGCTTCGCTGCGGTCCGCCGCGGCGTGCGGCCGGCGCTGCCCCTTGGCGCCCCTCCCTGGCGCGCCGGTCCGCCGGGGTGGCCGGCCCGCGCCGCGTGCTCCCCCCCTCCCCCCCTTGCCCTGCCCTCCGCCCCGTCGCGGTCTGCCCTTGCCCCCCGCGGTCTCCCTTGCTTGCGCTGCCGCCCCCGTGCCCTCGTGTCCTCTGCCCCTGGTCCTCGCGGTGTGCTCCCCCTGCCGTCCGCCGCCTCCTGCTCCCCGTCTCTTTTTCGTTGCCGGCCTTTGGGTTTTTGGGTCGGCCCGCCCTGCCCTGGCTCTGGCCCCGCTGCCTCTGCTCTCCGTGCGTGCGTGCGCGCCGGGGCTCCCGCGGCCGGGGCCGCTCCGGGGCGGGGTGGCGGGGGCTCCTGCCGGCGCCTCCGGTGCTGGCCGCGGCGCGTCCGGCTCCCGGGCCGGGCGGCCGCGGGCCTTTGGGCCCGCGGCTCTCGTGGGCGGGGCCGCGGCGGGCGCTCCGGCGGCGGGGCCTCCTCCGCTGCCTCCGCCCGCCCCTCCCGCGTCCGCGTCCGCTGCTGCGGGGGCCCGCCGGTGCGTGGGTGGGTCGGCCTGCTGGGGGTCCTCTGCGCCCCATTGGGGCGCGGTGGGGTCTTTCTCTCTCTCGCTGTCTCTCTTCTCCCTCTTTCCTCTGCGCCGGGGCGGCCCTCCGCCCTGTGTGTTGCTTGCGGGCGCTCCCCCCCGGGCCCTCCCGTCTTTCTTGCCGTGTCCTGCCCGGGCCGCCGCCCCCTGGGCCGCTGGCCCGCCGCCGGGCCCGCCGGCCCCGCGGCCCGGCGCTCCGGCGGCCCCTCCCTGTCCCCGCCGCCGCGCCGGCGCCCCGCCTCCCGGTCCCGCTCCCCGGTGGTCCGGGTCGGTCCCCGCCGCGGGGCCGGCCCCGGGGCGGTGGTGGCCTGGCGGCGGCCCCCCCGGCCCCGCCTCGCCTGGCGCTCCCCCTCCCGCTCTCCCCGCTCCCGTCGCGCTCTCCTTCGCGTGGCGGCTCCCGGTCGCCGCCGCCGCGCGCGGCGGTGGCGGCGGCGGGCGGGCGCGGGTGGCGGCGGCGGCCGCCGTCCCGGGGCTCCTCCCGTTCCCGCTCTCTGGGTCCTGTCTGCAGGGCTCCGCCCTGGCTGGGTCCCTGTCTGCCGGCTCGGTCGCGGCTGGCTGGGTCCTGTCCGCCGGCTCGGGTCGGGCTCGCCCGGCCCCCCTCGGTGGACCCGGGCCTCTCCGCTCCCGTGGGGCCGTGCCTGTCTTCTTCGTCTTGGCCCGCTGCTGGCGTTCTGGGCCTCTGCCGGGGCCTGTCCCGGGCTGCTCCTGCCTGTGTGGCCTGCGGCCGGCCCGGCGCGGCGTGCTGCGCCGTGCGCCCCCGCCGCCTCGGGCGGCCGTGCGTGCGCGCCTCCGTCGCGGCCCGGGTCCCTTCCTGTCCCTCCTCTCCTTGCCCTCTCCCCCTCCTGGGGCTGTGTTCTGCTTTCTGCCTGCTCCCTTGTCCCCCTACCCTGCCCCGGCTCCCCTTTGCCTTGTTTCCGTTGCGCCGCCGCGCCTCTCCCGGCGGCTCCCTTTCGCTCCCGGCCGGGTGGGGTCCCGGTCTGTTTGCCTTGTCTGGTCTTTTGGTTTTCGGGTTCGTCCGGGCCCTGCCGTGCGCTCGTGTTTCCGTTGCGTTTTTTGGCTTTTTGTCTTCGTTTCTTGTTTGTTTCCCCCTCCGTCCTCTCGTTTCTTGTTTGTTTCCCCCTCCGTCCCTCTCGGCCTCCTGTCCGTCTTGTCCCCGTGTCTTGCTCTGCCTCCTTTTGTCGGGTGTCCGCTTTTGCTGTTCGGTGGGTCCGGCTCGCGGCTCCCGTCTGCTGGCGCTCGCTCGTTGTTGCCGCCGCCGTTCTTGCCGTTCCTGCCTGTCCCGCCTCCTCCCCTTTCTTCCCCGTCCTCCTTTCCCGGCGTGCCCTTTGTTCCGTTTTCCTCGTCTTTGCTGTTGTCGCCGCTCGCGGCGCCGCCGCCCCCCCGTGCGTGCCCGTGGTGGCCCCCCCTGCCGCCCCCGCGCCCCGCCCGTTTCGGTTTGCCTTTCCGTTCTTTGGTTCTGCCCTTTCGCTCTCCCCCGCTTGCTTTTCCCTTCCTCGTTTCTCGCTCGTGTTGCTCGTTTCCCCCTGCTTCCCCGGTCCTTCCTGTGTGCGTCCTCTGCTTGTGCCTGTCCTGCCCCTCTCTCCCCGCCTCCCCCTTCGCCGGCCCGCCCCCTCGTTGTTCCTTGCCGCTGCCGCTGCTGCTGGTGTCGGTGGCGGTGTCGCCCTGTCCCCCCGGTGTGTGCCGCCTCCGGCGTTTCCGTCTGTTCCGCCCCGTCCCCTCCTTCTCCTCGGCCCGCCCCGTGCTGCTGCCTGCGTGTCTTCCCTGTCGCTGTTCTGTCCCCCCCGTTGGGTGCTCCCGCGTTGCCGCCCTCGTGTCCTGTTCGCCCGGTCGCTGGGCCTCCTGGGTGCCCGCCGTGTCCTCCCCCTCCCTTCTTCCCCTTCCCCCGGTGCCCCGGTCCCTGTGTGTGCCCTGTGCGTGCGTGCCTGTCCCCGTGTGTGCTCCCCCCCCCCCCCCCCCCCCCCCCCCCGTCCCTTGCCTTGCCCCCCCGCCCCGTGTGTGCCCCCCCTCCCCCCCCCCCGCCCGCCCCCCTGCCGCCCTTCTCTCCTCCTCGCTGGCTCTCTCTGCCTGGTGCCGTGCTCCCCCCTTCCCCTCCCCCCTCCCCTCCCCTCCCCCTTTCCTCTCCCCTGCTGCTGCTGCTGCTGCCGCTCCTCCCCCCCCCTGGTCCTTCCTCCTCCCCCCCCCGCCTTCCTTCCGCCGCGCCCCCCGCCCCGGCCCCTGCCCCTCGTCCGCCCGTCGTCCCTGCTCCCTGCCCCGCCCTCCCCCGCGCCCCTGCCCCTCGGCCCTGCGCCCTGGCTCGCCCGCCTTCCCCCCCTCGCGTGCCCGGTCTCCCCCTGGCTCGCCCGCGCTTGCCCGCCGGCTCCCCCTCCCTTCCCCCCGCTGTCCCCCCCTCCCCCTGTCGGCTCTGCTGGCGCCGGCCTGGTGCCTCCCCTTCCCCGCCTGCCCCCCTCGTGTGCGCCGCGCCCCGGCCGGTGCCGGCCCCCCTTGTCCCTCTGGTCGCGGGCTGGCTCGCCGGTGCCCTTGTTCCGTCCCTCGCCCTGGGTGTTGCCCTTGTTGTCGCCCCCCTCCCTGGGCCCGTCCTGCCTGCCGGGGGCGGGGCGGGCCCGCGGCGTGGGCCGGCGGCCTTGGTGTCGGCGGCGGTGTCCCGCCCCCCCCCCCCCCCTCCCCCGGGCGCGGGCCGGCGGCGTGGGCCGGTGGGGTTGGTCCGCGGCGGTGTCGCGCCCCGCCCCCCGCCCCCCCCGTCCCCGGGGCGGCCGGTTGCCTGGCTGGGGGTTGGTTGCCCTCGGGTTCCCGCCCCGGGTGCCGGCCGGCGGCGTGGGCCGGCGGCCTTGGTGTCGGCGGCGCCTCCCGCCCCCCCCGCCCCCCCTCCCTGGGCGCGGGCCCGCGGTCTGGGCCGGTGGGGTTGGTCCCCGCGGCGGTGTCCCGCCCCGCCCCCCCCCTCCCTCCGGGGCGCGGGCCGGCGGCCTGCCGCTTCCCCCCCCGCGCGCGC
>BDSI01000476.1:0-25197 GCA_003117195.1 Eudorina sp. 2006-703-Eu-15
CCATCAGCAAATGCCCCCAAACTTGGCAGGTGCATTATTCGTCGCATATCAATGCCATATGTCCATTTTGGGGTCGAAATTCGGGGTCGCATTTCTGGGGTGTGTGGCTCGCCAGCCAACCCCTGCTACAGCCCTCCCATGGAATTTCGGTCCGAATACGACGTCAGCAAATGCCCCCAAACTTGGCAAGTGCATTATTCGTCATATCAATGCCATATGTCCATTATGGGGTCGAAATTCGGGTCGCATATTGGGGGTGTTGGCTCGCCAGCCAACCCTGCTACAGCCTTCCCATAGAATTTCGGTCCAAATACGACCGTCAGCAAATGCCCCAAACTTGGCAGGTGCATTATTCGTCGCATATCAATGCCATATGTCCATTTTGGGGTCGAAATTCGGGGTCGCATTTCTGGGTGTGTGGCTCGCCAGCCGACCCTGCTACAGCACTCCCATGGAATTTCGGTCCGAATACGACCGTCAGCAAATGCCCCCAAACTTGGCAGGTGCATTATTCGTCGCATATCAATGCCATATGTCCATTTTGGGGTCGAAATTCAGGGTCGCATATTGGGGTGTGTGGCTCGCCAGCCAACCCCTCTGCTACAGCCCTCCATGGAATTTTGGTCCGAATACGACCGTCAGCAAATGCCCCCAAACTTGGCAGGTGCATTATTCGTCGCATATCAATGCCATATGTCCATTATGGGGTCGAAATTCGGGGTCGCATTTCTGGGTGTGTGGCTCGCCAGCCGACCCCTGCTACAGCATTCCCATAGAATTTCGGTCCGAATACGACCAGGGTTGCTCGCTCAGCCCTGTTTGTCCGCTGCCCTAGCTGAGGAGTCACGGAGCATAGGCTCGCGAAAGCCTACACCGGATTCCCTACCTGCAACGGGTCCTGCCGCGCAAGCGAGACACACCGCCATTGCTGACATTGCTGACAGTAGCTGTGCTGAATGCCAGGCATCGCCGCGCCGTTCAGGGACGGCGACTGGTCCTCCTCGTATCCTGTCACGTTACATGACCCGTGGCTGTTCTCTATCGCTCAGAAGCAAGGCAATGAGCTCACGCTTCGGTCTTGAGAGAAAGAGAACAACGTCGAGCTTCGCTCGCGTTGCCACATAAATAGCAGCCAAACGACCGTACGATCGCCTGCCGTACAACCACCAGTACGTCATAACCAACCAACTGCTCGGAACCGCAACGGGACAAAACACAACGGTGCTGACAGCTGTCAGGCCCAATGAGGTTTCGGCACGGCAAGGGCACTGGTACTGGCACTCCCCCCCACAACTGACCAGCAAAGCACAAGTCAGTTGGCAACGTGTAGGGTGCGAGCCGTGCACACCTGACCACGCAACATCCCTCCGGATCCACCAAAGAGAACGTCACGCAAAGCAGGCACGTGGCATGCAGTGAAACCCGATGTCAGCAATACACACAGAAGCGGAACATAGCAAGGGAAAAGCAGGAAAGCCAGCCCTGACGCAGCGAACAACTAACGCGTGGCAAATGCATGCAGCTCCTGCGCTCCATCTCCTGCGTTCCCCTGATCCAGACAAACCAGGGTGGCTACCACATCGAAGGTGGAGTCTAAGGCCCAGTCCCTCCTGCGCCTGCTGAAGGGATCATGCAGCGGGAAACCTGACAAACCGGCAACTCAAGCCGCGCAGCTTTCACTCACAAGCCAAGCGGCCACATTGTAGCAGGGAGTTCATGAGCTGCGCTGCCTCCAGCACCTGCCTCTAGCTTTCGCTGCAACCCAAGGAAAGTCAGAGCAAGAACGAACGCACGCCCGTGCTGTCACCACACCAAAACGGCAAACCCTCCCAACTCCATGCAATGTCTGCTGCAAGGCGACGCCGTATACGAGCACGCCACAGCCAGTCCGGCCCTGTGGACAGTCCCTTCTGACGAGCAACCCCTTTCGGCGAGACGCGCCCCCCCCAGCGCAAAGCCCGGCGAGTTAGCCTGCCTTCAGGGATATCCATGACCTGAACCTAAACGGAAACCATCAATTCCTCCTCAACCAACCTTCTGTCAAGTAGCAGACTTGCGGTGGACCTACGACGTATGTCCTCACTGACCTGGTCCGAGACCTTCAACGAAGCAAAAGGAAACTCGATAATCATAATGATTATACCGCATTTGCGATCAGGCATGCTGCGCGTTCGCCTGCCACTTCTCTACCTTCGAGTTCAACATGTCAAGCCGCCGCCGCCATACGAATCTCTTCCGATACACACAGCCACTTACGCAGCATAAAGCACTGACCATGATAAATAGTTGGCTCCTCAGTGCCGAACTAACCAAGGCGGTCGATAGCAAGCCGAACAAGCGATGTCGGATGCCTTCACCACCGAACTCGACAAGCCGAAGCGCCATGGTTGTTCTCTTTCTGGGTTGCTCGCTCAGCCCTGTTTGTCCGCTGCCCTAGCTGAGGAGTCACGGAGCATAGGCTCGCGAAAGCCTACCACCGGATTCCCTACCTGCAACGGGTCCTGCCGCGCAAGCGAGACACACCGCCATTGCTGACATTGCTGACAGTAGCTGTGCTGAATGCCAGGCATCGCGCGCCGTTCAGGGACGGCGACTGGTCCCTCCTCGTATCCTGTCACGTTACATGACCCGTGGCTGTCTCTATCGCTCAGAAGCAAGGCAATGAGCTCACGCTTCGGTCTTGGAGAGAAAGAGAACAACGTCGAGCTTCGCTCGCGTTGGGTTTTAGGGTTTAGGGTTTAGGGTTTTAAATTCACCCGATGCCGGCCGTTCCGTGCTGGAATGAGATGTCGAGCATGCGCCTTCCCATAAGTGGAAGCATACATTGCACACATGACTGAATTAGGGATTTCGGATGTAAGGATTGCTCCGAGTTGGGCTCGGGGTACGTACATTAGACACCGGAAGCATGCTGCACCTCGGGGCTGTGTGTGTCGCACTCACTGCAGCGCGCTTTAACGTGAACCCACGTCTCGGGGGCAGTAGCGGATGGTAAGGGAAGGTTGGGGCTAGTATATGTGGCTAGGGAGCAAAACAGCCGTGGCAATCGTTTTCCTGGAGGGCATGCCCCCCCTGTCATTTATATCATGCTGCAATGGAGATCGGCCGCGCTGTGTGGGGGGGCGCGGGGATCGAGGTCTGATGTCAGAGGGGGCCGTTGGGACCCTCGGGGGCGTGGGGCATACGGGAAGGGACGTGTACTGCAACAACGTTGCCGTGCGCCATGCTGCTGCTGCGGGGGGCTCTCTCCAGTCCCCAGTCCTGCCTCCGGATCTAACATCCAAAGGCCCGGCCCGCCTCCCCCGCCCTGCCGCTGGATCGATGCGCAGGTCTCAGGAACGTCGTCGGCGGCACAGGGCTCGCGGACAGCATCCGGCGCGTCGCGCAGCGGCTCGTGGCGGCGGCAGCGCAGCAGGCGGCGCAGCAGGCGGTGGCGGCCCCTGGGCCGCTCGCTGGCGAGCGCAGGGCTCGCTGGCAGGCGGCCGGCGCACCTTCCCGTGGGAGGCTGGACTGGCCAACCGCGACGTGGGCGGCCATCACCACGGCTGCAGCCCTGGAGCACCTGGATGGCTGGTTGGCGCTGTGGTTAGACAAGTGGCGCAGGAGCTTTGGCGGACGTCCCCCATGGCCGTACCCGTCACCGCCGCGCCGCCGCGGCTTCCCCAAAGGTGGGTGTTCGGGTGTGGGGGCGATTGGGGTCTGGGATAGGGAGGGATGGCATCGAATGCTTCGGACGCACGGAGATCACCGCGCACGAGGGGCGGCGGCGTTCGAGGTGGGCCGTCGGACGGGGGCGGCGGGACCTGTGGGGACCTGGGGCATGTGGGCAGGTGCTGTGGGGGCGATTGGGGTCTGCCAGCATCCCTGGAGATCGGCCGCGCTGTGTGGGGGGCGCGGGGATCGAGGTCTGATGTCAGAGGGGGCGTTGGGACCCTCGGGGGGCGTGGGGCATACGGGAAGGGACGTGTACTGCAACAACGTTGCCGTGCGCCATGCTGCTGCTGCGGGGGGCCTCTCTCTTTGGATTGGCGAGCGCACCGCCGGGTAGTCACGGCGCGTTGGGTCAGCAGATTATTTTACATGGTGCGTGCGAATCCTTTTGGACGACAAGGGCAAGGTGCCGTACGCGGGTTTCGTACCCTGCTCCTGCTTCCTCTGTGCTGCGCCCCATGACGCCGGTGACACCTCCCCTCCGCCGCCCGACACCTCGCCCCCGCAGGAGCAACAGCTGTTCATCACGTGAGACCACGGGTCATGGCGCACGTCGGCCGCAACGTCCGCCACAACGTCGGCTGGTTGGCGCTGTGGTTAGACAAGTGGCGCAGGAGCTTTGCCGGACGTCCCCCATGGCCGTACCCGTCACCGCCGCCGCCGCGCGGCTTCCCAAAGGTGGTGTTCGGGGTGTGGGGGCGATTGGGGTCTGGATAGGAGGGATGGCATCGAATGCTTCGGACGCACGGCGATCACCGCGCACGAGGGCGGCGGCGTTCGAGGTGGGCCGTCGGACGGGGGCGGCGGGACCTGTGGGGGACCTGGGCATGTGGGCAGGTGCTGTGGGGGCGATTGGGGTCTGCCAGCATCCCTGGAGATCGGCCGCGCTGTGTGGGGGGGCGCGGGGATCGAGGTCTGATGTCAGAGGGGGCGTTGGACCTCGGGGGCGTGGGGCATACGGGAAGGGACGTGTACTGCAACAACGTTGCCGTGCGCCATGCTGCTGCTGCGGGGGGCTCTCTCCAGTCCCCAGTCCTGCCTCCGGATCTAACATCCAAAGGCCCCGGCCCGCCTCCCCCGCCCTGCCGCTGGATCGATGCGCAGGTCTCAGGAACGTCGTCGGCGGCACAGGGCTCGCGGACAGCATCCGGCGCGTCGCGCAGCGGCTCGTGGCGGCGGCGGCGCAGCAGGCGGCGCAGCAGGCGGTGGCGGCCCTGGGCGCTCGCTGGCGAGCGCAGGGCTCGCTGGCAGGCGGCCGGCGCACCTTCCCCGTGGGAGGCTGGACTGGCCAACCGCGACGTGGGCGGCCATCACCACGGCTGCAGCCTGGAGCACCTGGATGCTGGTTGGCGCTGTGGTTAGACAAGTGGCGCAGGAGCTTTGGCCGGACGTCCCCCCATGGCGTACCCGTCACGCCGCCGCGCGCCGCGGCTTCCCCAAAGGTGGGTGTTCCGGGTGTGGGGCGATTGGGGTCTGGATAGGGAGGGATGGCATCGAATGCTTCGGACGCACGGAGATCACCGCGCACGAGGGGGCGGCGGCGTTCGAGTGGGCCGTCGGACGGGGGCGGCGGGACTGTGGGGGACCTGGGGCATGTGGGCAGGTGCTGTGGGGGCGATTGGGGTCTGCCAGCATCCCTGGAGATCGGCCGCGCTGTTGTGGGGGGGCGCGGGGATCGAGGTCTGATGTCAGAGGGGGCCGTTGGGACCCTCGGGGGGCGTGGGGCATACGGGAAGGGACGTGTACTGCAACAACGTTGCCGTGCGCCATGCTGCTGCTGCGGGGGGCCTCTCTCTTTGGATTGGCGAGCGCACCGCCGGGTAGTCACGGCCGCGTTGGGTCAGCAGATTATTTTACATGGTGCGTGCGAATCCTTTTGGACGACCAAGGGCAAGGTGCCGTACGCGGGTTTCGTACCCCTGCTCCTGCTTCCTCTGTGCTGCGCCCCATGACGCCGGTGACACCTCCCCTCCCGCCGCCGACACCTCGCCCCGCAGGAGCAACAGCTGTTCATCACGTGAGACCACGGGTCATGGCGCACGTCGGCCGCAACGTCCGCCACAACGTCGGCTGGTTGGCGCTGTGGTTAGACAAGTGGCGCAGGAGCTTTGGCCGGACGTCCCCCATGGCCATACCCGTCACCGCCGCCGCCGCCGCGGCTTCCCCAAAGGTGGGTGTTCCGGGTGTGGGGGCGATTGGGGTCTGGGATAGGGAGGGATGGCATCGAATGCTTCGGACGCACGGCGATCACCGCGCACGAGGGGCGGCGGCGTTCGAGGTGGGCCGTCGGACGGGGGCGCGGACCTGTGGGGGACCTGGGGCATGTGGGCAGGTGCTGTGGGGGCGATTGGGTCTGCCAGCATCCCTGGAGATCGGCCGCGCTGTGTGGGGGAGCGCGGGGATCGAGGTCTGATGTCAGAGGGGCCGTTGGGACCCTCGGGGGGCGTGGGCATACGGGAAGGGACGTGTACTGCAACAACGTTGCCGTGCGCCATGCTGCTGCTGCGGGGGGCTCTCTCCAGTCCCCAGTCCTGCCCTCCGGATCTAACATCCAAAGGCCCGGCCCGCCTCCCCCCGCCCTGCGCGCTGGATCGATGCGCAGGTCTCAGGAACGTCGTCGGCGGCACAGGGCTCGCGGACAGCATCCGGCGCGTCGCGCAGCGGCTCGTGGCGGCGGCAGCGCAGCAGGCGGCGCAGCAGGCGGTGGCGGCCCCTGGGCCGCTCGCTGGCGAGCGCAGGGCTCGCTGGCAGGCGGCCGGCGCACCTTCCCCGTGGGAGGCTGGACTGGCCAACCGCGACGTGGGCGGCATCACCACGGCTGCAGCCCTGGAGCACCTGGATGGCTGGTTGGCGCTGTGGTTAGACAAGTGGCGCAGGGAGCTTTGGCCGGACGTCCCCATGGCCGTACCGTCACCGCCGCCGCCGCCGCGGCTTCCCAAAGGTGGGTGTTCCGGGTGTGGGGGCGATTGGGTCTGGGATAGGAGGGATGGCATCGAATGCTTCGGACGCACGGAGATCACCGCGCACGAGGGGCGGCGGCGTTCGAGGTGGGCCGTCGGACGGGGGCGGCGGGACCTGTGGGGACCTGGGGCATGTGGGCAGGTGCTGTGGGGGCGATTGGGGTCTGCCAGCATCCCTGGAGATCGGCCGCGCTGTGTGGGGGGGCGCGGGATCGAGGTCTGATGTCAGAGGGGGCCGTTGGACCCTCGGGGGCGTGGGGCATACGGGAAGGGACGTGTACTGCAACAACGTTGCCGTGCGCCATGCTGCTGCTGCGGGGGCTCTCTCTTTTGGATTGGCGAGCGCACCGCCGGGTAGTCACGGCCGCGTTGGGTCAGCAGATTATTTTACATGGTGCGTGCGAATCCTTTTGGACGACCAAGGCAAGGTGCCGTACGCGGGTTTCGTACCCCTGCTCCTGCTTCCTCTGTGCTGCGCCCCGTGACGCCGGTGGCACCTCCCCTCGCCGCCCGCCACCTCGCCCCGCAGGAGCAACAGCTGTTCATCACGTGAGACCACGGGTCATGGCGCACGTCGGCCGCAACGTCCGCCACAACGTCGGCTGGTTGGCGCTGTGGTTAGACAAGTGGCGCAGGAGCTTTGGCCGGACGTCCCCCATGGCCATACCCGTCACCGCCGCCGCCGCCGCGGCTTCCCCAAAGGTGGGTGTTCCGGGTGTGGGGGCGATTGGGGTCTGGGATAGGGAGGGATGGCATCGAATGCTTCGGACGCACGGCGATCACCGCGCACGAGGGGCGGCGGCGTTCGAGGTGGGCCGTCGGACGGGGGCGGCGGGACCTGTGGGGGACCTGGGGCATGTGGGCAGGTGCTGTGGGGGCGATTGGGGTCTGCCAGCATCCCTGGAGATCGGCCGCGCTGTGTGGGGGGGCGCGGGGATCGAGGTCTGATGTCAGAGGGGGCCGTTGGGACCCTCGGGGGCGTGGGGCATACGGGAAGGGACGTGTACTGCAACAACGTTGCCGTGCGCCATGCTGCTGCTGCGGGGGCTCTCTCCAGTCCCCAGTCCTGCCCTCCGGATCTAACATCCAAAGGCCCCGGCCCGCCTCCCCCCGCCTGCCGCTGGATCGATGCGCAGGTCTCAGGAACGTCGTCGGCGGCACAGGGCTCGCGGACAGCATCCGGCGCGTCGCGCAGCGGCTCGTGGCGGCGGCGGCGCAGCAGGCGGCAGCAGGCGGCGCTCGCTGGCGAGCGCAGGGCTCGCTGGCAGGCGGCCGGCGCACCTTCCCCGTGGGAGGCTGGACTGGCCAACCGCGACGTGGGCGGCCATCACCACGGCTGCAGCCCTGGAGCACCTGGATGGCTGGTTGGCGCTGTGGTTAGACAAGTGGCGCAGGAGCTTTGGCCGGACGTCCCCCATGGCCGTACCCGTCACCGCCGCCGCCGCCGCGGCTTCCCCAAAGGTGGGTGTTCCGGGTGTGGGGGCGATTGGGGTCTGGGATAGGGAGGGATGGCATCGAATGCTTCGGACGCACGGCGATCACCGCGCACGAGGGGCGGCGGCGTTCGAGGTGGGCCGTCGGACGGGGGCGGCGGGACCTGTGGGGGACCTGGGGCATGTGGGCAGGTGCTGTGGGGGCGATTGGGGTCTGCCAGCATCCCTGGAGATCGGCCGCGCTGTGTGGGGGGGCGCGGGGATCGAGGTCTGATGTCAGAGGGGGCCGTTGGGACCCTCGGGGGGTGTGGGGCATACGGGAAGGGACGTGTACTGCAACAACGTTGCCGTGCGCCATGCTGCTGCTGCGGGGGCCTCTCTCTTTGGATTGGCGAGCGCACCGCCGGTAGTCACGGCCGCGTTGGGTCAGCAGATTATTTTACATGGTGCGTGCGAATCCTTTTGGACGACCAAGGGCAAGGTGCCGTACGCGGGTTTCGTACCCCTGCTCCTGCTTCCTCTGTCCTGCGCCCCATGACGCCGGTGACACCTCCCCTCCCGCCGCCCGCACCTCGCCCCCGCAGGAGCAACAGCTGTTCATCACGTGAGACCACGGGTCATGGCGCACGTCGGCCGCAACGTCCGCCACAACGTCGGCTGGTTGGCGCTGTGGTTAGACAAGTGGCGCAGGAGCTTTGGCCGGACGTCCCCCATGGCCGTACCCGTCACCGCCGCCGCCGCCGCGCTTCCCCAAAGGTGGGTGTTCCGGGTGTGGGGGCGATTGGGGTCTGGGATAGGGAGGGATGGCATCGAATGCTTCGGACGCACGGCGATCACCGCGCACGAGGGGCGGCGGCGTTCGAGGTGGGCCGTCGGACGGGGGCGGCGGGACCTGTGGGGGACCTGGGGCATGTGGGCAGGTGCTGTGGGGGCGATTGGGGTCTGCCAGCATCCCTGGAGATCGGCCGCGCTGTGTGGGGGGGCGCGGGGATCGAGGTCTGATGTCAGAGGGGGCCGTTGGGACCCTCGGGGGCGTGGGGCATACGGGAAGGGACGTGTACTGCAACAACGTTGCCGTGCGCCATGCTGCTGCTGCGGGGGGCTCTCTCCAGTCCCCAGTCCTGCCCTCCGGATCTAACATCCAAAGGCCCCGGCCCGCCTCCCCCGCCCTGCGCTGGATCGATGCGCAGGTCTCAGGAACGTCGTCGGCGGCACAGGGCTCGCGGACAGCATCCGGCGCGTCGCGCAGCGGCTCGTGCGGCGGCGCGCAGCAGGCGGCGCAGCAGGCGGTGGCGGCCCCTGGGCCGCTCGCTGGCGAGCGCAGGGCTCGCTGGCAGGCGGCCGGCGCACCTTCCCCGTGGGAGGCTGGACTGGCCAACCGCGACGTGGGCGGCCATCACCACGGCTGCAGCCCTGGAGCACCTGGATGGCTGGTTGGCGCTGTGGTTAGACAAGTGGCGCAGGAGCTTTGGCCGGACGTCCCCCATGGCCGTACCCGTCACCGCCGCCGCCGCCGCGGCTTCCCCAAAGGTGGGTGTTCCGGGTGTGGGGGCGATTGGGGTCTGGGATAGGGAGGGATGGCATCGAATGCTTCGGACGCACGGCGATCACCGCGCACGAGGGCGGCGGCGTTCGAGGTGGGCCGTCGGACGGGGGCGGCGGGACCTGTGGGGGACCTGGGGCATGTGGGCAGGTGCTGTGGGGGCGATTGGGGTCTGCCAGCATCCCTGGAGATCGGCCGCGCTGTGTGGGGGGCGCGGGGATCGAGGTCTGATGTCAGAGGGGGCCGTTGGGACCCTCGGGGGGTGTGGGGCATACGGGAAGGGACGTGTACTGCAACAACGTTGCCGTGCGCCATGCTGCTGCGCGGGGGGCCTCTCTCTTTGGATTGGCGAGCGCACCGCCGGTAGTCACGGCCGCGTTGGGTCAGCAGATTATTTTACATGGTGCGTGCGAATCCTTTTGGACGACCAAGGGCAAGGTGCCGTACGCGGGTTTCGTACCCCTGCTCCTGCTTCCTCTGTGCTGCGCCCCATGACGCCGGTGGCACCTCCCCTCCCGCCGCCCGCCACCTCGCCCCCGCAGGAGCAACAGCTGTTCATCACGTGAGACCACGGGTCATGGCGCACGTCGGCCGCAACGTCCGCCACAACGTCGGCTGGTTGGCGCTGTGGTTAGACAAGTGGCGCAGGAGCTTTGGCCGGACGTCCCCCATGGCCGTACCCGTCACCGCCGCCGCCGCGCGGCTTCCCCAAAGGTGGGTGTTCCGGGTGTGGGGGCGATTGGGTCTGGGATAGGAGGGATGGCATCGAATGCTTCGGACGCACGGCGATCACCGCGCACGAGGGCGGCGGCGTTCGAGGTGGGCCGTCGGACGGGGGCGGCGGGACCTGTGGGGGACCTGGGGCATGTGGGCAGGTGCTGTGGGGCGATTGGGGTCTGCCAGCATCCCTGGAGATCGGCCGCGCTGTGTGGGGGGCGCGGGGATCGAGGTCTGATGTCAGAGGGGGCCGTTGGGACCCTCGGGGGCGTGGGGCATACGGGAAGGGACGTGTACTGCAACAACGTTGCCGTGCGCCATGCTGCTGCTGCGGGGGCTCTCTCCAGTCCCCAGTCCTGCCCCGGATCTAACATCCAAAGGCCCCGGCCCGCCTCCCCCGCCCTGCCGCTGGATCGATGCGCAGGTCTCAGGAACGTCGTCGGCGGCACAGGGCTCGCGGACAGCATCCGGCGCGTCGCGCAGCGCTCGTGCGGCGGGCGCAGCAGGCGGCCAGGGCGGCCCCTGGGCCGCTCGCTGGCGAGCGCAGGGCTCGCTGGCAGGCGGCCGGCGCACCTTCCCCGTGGGAGGCTGGACTGGCAACCGCGACGTGGGCGGCCATCACCACGGCTGCAGCCCTGGAGCACCTGGATGGCTGGTTGGCGCTGTGGTTAGACAAGTGGCGCAGGAGCTTTGGCCGGACGTCCCCATGGCCGTACCCGTCACCGCCGCCGCCGCCGCGGCTTCCCCAAAGGTGGGTGTTCCGGGTGTGGGGGCGATTGGGGTCTGGGATAGGGAGGGATGGCATCGAATGCTTCGGACGCACGGCGATCACCGCGCACGAGGGGCGGCGGCGTTCGAGGTGGGCCGTCGGACGGGGGCGGCGGGGTGGGGGACCTGGGGCATGTGGGCAGGTGCTGTGGGGGCGATTGGGGTCTGCCAGCATCCCTGGAGATCGCCGCCGCGCTGTGTGGGGGGCGCGGGGATCGAGGTCTGATGTCAGAGGGGGCCGTTGGGACCCTCGGGGGCGTGGGGCATACGGGAAGGGACGTGTACTGCAACAACGTTGCCGTGCGCCATGCTGCTGCTGCGGGGGCCTCTCTCTTTGGATTGGCGAGCGCACCGCCGGGTAGTCACGGCCGCGTTGGGTCAGCAGATTATTTTACATGGTGCGTGCGAATCCTTTTGGACGACCAAGGGCAAGGTGCCGTACGCGGGTTTCGTACCCTGCTCCTGCTTCCTCTGTGCTGCGCCCCATGACGCCGGTGCACCTCCCCTCCCGCCGCCCGCACCTCGCCCCCGCAGGAGCAACAGCTGTTCATCACGTGAGACCACGGGTCATGGCGCACGTCGGCCGCAACGTCCGCCACAACGTCGGCTGGTTGGCGCTGTGGTTAGACAAGTGGCGCAGGAGCTTTGGCCGGACGTCCCCCATGGCCGTACCCGTCACCGCCGCCGCCGCCGCGGCTTCCCCAAAGGTGGGTGTTCCGGGTGTGGGGCGATTGGGGTCTGGGATAGGGAGGGATGGCATCGAATGCTTCGGACGCACGGCGATCACCGCACACGAGGGCGGCGGCGTTCGAGGTGGGCCGTCGGACGGGGCGGCGGGACCTGTGGGGACCTGGGGCATGTGGGCAGGTGCTGTGGGGGCGATTGGGGTCTGCCAGCATCCCTGGAGATCGGCCGCGCTGTGTGGGGGGCGCGGGGATCGAGGTCTGATGTCAGAGGGGCCGTTGGGACCCTCGGGGGCGTGGGGCATACGGAAGGGACGTGTACTGCAACAACGTTGCCGTGCGCCATGCTGCTGCTGCGGGGCTCTCTCCAGTCCCCAGTCCTGCCCTCCGGATCTAACATCCAAAGGCCCCGGCCCGCCTCCCCCGCCCTGCCCGCTGGATCGATGCGCAGGTCTCAGGAACGTCGTCGGCGGCACAGGGCTCGCGGACAGCATCCGGCGCGTCGCGCAGCGGCTCGTGCGGCGGCGGCGGCGCAGCAGGCGGCGCAGGCGGGGCGGCCCTGGGCCGCTCGCTGGCGAGCGCAGGGCTCGCTGGCAGGCGGCCGGCGCACCTTCCCCGTGGGAGGCTGGACTGGCCAACCGCGACGTGGGCGGCCATCACCACGGCTGCAGCCCTGGAGCACCTGGATGGCTGGTTGGCGCTGTGGTTAGACAAGTGGCGCAGGAGCTTTGGCCGGACGTCCCCCATGGCCGTACCCGTCACCGCCGCCGCCGCCGCGGCTTCCCCAAAGTGGGTGTTCCGGGGTGTGGGGGCGATTGGGGTCTGGGATAGGGAGGGATGGCATCGAATGCTTCGGACGCACGGCGAGATCACGCGCACGAGGGGCGGCGGCGTTCGAGGTGGGCCGTCGGACGGGGGCGGCGGGACCTGTGGGGACCTGGGGCATGTGGGCAGGTGCTGTGGGGGCGATTGGGGTCTGCCAGCATCCCTGGAGATCGGCCGCGCTGTGTGGGGGGCGCGGGGATCGAGGTCTGATGTCAGAGGGGGCCGTTGGGACCCTCGGGGGCGTGGGCATACGGGAAGGGACGTGTACTGCAACAACGTTGCCGTGCGCCATGCTGCTGCTGCGGGGGGCCTCTCTCTTTGGATTGGCGAGCGCACCGCCGGGTAGTCACGGCCGCGTTGGGTCAGCAGATTATTTTACATGGTGCGTGCGAATCCTTTTGGACGACCAAGGGCAAGGTGCCGTACGCGGGTTTCGTACCCTGCTCCTGCTTCCTCTGTGCTGCGCCCATGACGCCGGTGACACCTCCCCTCCCGCCGCCCGCCACCTCGCCCCGCAGGAGCAACAGCTGTTCATCACGTGAGACCACGGGTCATGCGCGCACGTCGGCCGCAACGTCCGCCACAACGTCGGCTGGTTGGCGCTGTGGTTAGACAAGTGGCGCAGGAGCTTTGGCCGGACGTCCCCCATGGCCGTACCCGTCACCGCCGCCGCCGCCGCGGCTTCCCCAAAGGTGGGTGTTCCGGGTGTGGGGGCGATTGGGGTCTGGGATAGGGAGGGATGGCATCGAATGCTTCGGACGCACGGCGATCACCGCGCACGAGGGGCGGCGGCGTTCGAGGTGGGCCGTCGGACGGGGGCGCGGGACCTGTGGGGACCTGGGGCATGTGGGCAGGTGCTGTGGGGCGATTGGGGTCTGCAGCATCCCTGGAGATCGGCGCGCTGTGTGGGGGGCGCGGGGATCGAGGTCTGATGTCAGAGGGGCCGTTGGACCCTCGGGGCGGCGCGTGCGGCATACGGGAAGGGACGTGTACTGCAACAACGTTGCCGTGCGCCATGCCTGCTGCTGCGGGGGCTCTCTCCAGTCCCAGTCCTGCCTCCGGATCTAACATCCAAAGGCCCGGCCCGCCTCCCCCCGCCTGCCGCTGGATCGATGCGCAGGTCTCAGGAACGTCGTCGGCGGCACAGGGCTCGCGGACAGCATCCGGCGCGTCGCGCAGCGGCTCGTGGCGGCGGCGCGCAGCAGGCGGCGCAGCAGGCGGTGGCGGCCCCTGGGCCGCTCGCTGGCGAGCGCAGGGCTCGCTGGCAGGCGGCCGGCGCACCTTCCCGTGGGAGGCTGGACTGGCCAACCGCGACGTGGGCGGCCATCACCACGGCTGCAGCCCTGGAGCACCTGGATGGCTGGTTGGCGCTGTGGTTAGACAAGTGGCGCAGGAGCTTTGGCCGGACGTCCCCCATGGCCGTACCCGTCACCGCCGCCGCCGCCGCGGCTTCCCCAAAGGTGGGTGTTCCGGGTGTGGGGGCGATTGGGTCTGGGATAGGGAGGGATGGCATCGAATGCTTCGGACGCACGGCGATCACCGCGCACGAGGGGCGGCGGCGTTCGAGGTGGGCCGTCGGACGGGGCGGCGGGACCTGTGGGGGACCTGGGGCATGTGGGCAGGTGCTGTGGGGGCGATTGGGGTCTGCCAGCATCCCTGGAGATCGGCCGCGCTGTGTGGGGGGCGCGCGGGATCGAGGTCTGATGTCAGAGGGGGCCGTTGGGACCCTCGGGGGTGTGGGGCATACGGGAAGGGACGTGTACTGCAACAACGTTGCCGTGCGCCATGCTGCTGCTGCGGGGGCCTCTCTCTTTGGATTGGCGAGCGCACCGCCGGGTAGTCACGGCCGCGTTGGGTCAGCAGATTATTTTACATGGTGCGTGCGAATCCTTTTGGACGACCAAGGGCAAGGTGCCGTACGCGGGTTTCGTACCCTGCTCCTGCTTCCTCTGTGCTGCGCCCCATGACGCCGGTGGCACCTCCCTCCCGCCGCCCGCCACCTCGCCCCGCAGGAGCAACAGCTGTTCATCACGTGAGACCACGGGTCATGGCGCACGTCGGCCGCAACGTCCGCCACAACGTCGGCTGGTTGGCGCTGTGGTTAGACAAGTGGCGCAGGAGCTTTGGCCGGACGTCCCCCATGGCCGTACCCGTCACCGCCGCCGCCGCCGCGGCTTCCCCAAAGGTGGGTGTTCCGGGTGTGGGGGCGATTGGGGTCTGGATAGGGAGGGATGGCATCGAATGCTTCGGACGCACGGCGATCACGCGCGCACGAGGGGCGGCGGCGTTCGAGGTGGGCCGTCGGACGGGGCGGCGGGACCTGTGGGGACCTGGGGCATGTGGGCAGGTGCTGTGGGGGCGATTGGGGTCTGCCAGCATCCCTGGAGATCGGCCGCGCTGTGTGGGGGGGCGCGGGGATCGAGGTCTGATGTCAGAGGGGGCCGTTGGGACCCTCGGGGGCGTGGGGCATACGGGAAGGGACGTGTACTGCAACAACGTTGCCGTGCGCCATGCTGCTGCTGCGGGGGCTCTCTCCAGTCCCCAGTCCTGCCCTCCGGATCTAACATCCAAAGGCCCGGCCCGCCTCCCCCCGCCCTGCCGCTGGATCGATGCGCAGGTCTCAGGAACGTCGTCGGCGGCACAGGGCTCGCGGACAGCATCCGGCGCGTCGCGCAGCGGCTCGTGGCGGCGGCGGCGGCAGCAGGCGGCGCAGCAGGCGGTGGCGGCCCCTGGCCGCTCGCTGGCGAGCGCAGGGCTCGCTGGCAGGCGGCCGGCGCACCTTCCCCGTGGGAGGCTGGACTGGCCAACGCGACGTGGGCGGCCATCACCACGGCTGCAGCCTGGAGCACTGGATGGCTGGTTGGCGCTGTGGTTAGACAAGTGGCGCAGGAGCTTTGGCCGGACGTCCCCCATGGCCGTACCCGTCACCGCCGCCGCGCCCCGCGGCTTCCCCGGTGGGTGTTCCGGGTGGGGGGATTGGGGTCTGGGATAGGGAGGGATGGCATCGAATGCTTCGGACGCACGGCGATCACCGCGCACGAGGGGCGGCGGCGTTCGAGGTGGGCCGTCGGACGGGGGCGGCGGGACCTGTGGGGGACCTGGGGCATGTGGGCAGGTGCTGTGGGGGCGATTGGGGTCTGCCAGCATCCCTGGAGATCGGCCGCGCTGTGTGGGGGGGCGCGGGGATCGAGGTCTGATGTCAGAGGGGGCCGTTGGGACCCTCGGGCGTGGGGGGGGGCAACAACGGGTGCGCCATGCTGCTGCTGCGGGGGCCTCTCTCTTTGGATTGGCGAGCGCACGCCCGGGGTAGTCCGGCCGCGTTGGGTCAGCAGATTATTTTACATGGTGCGTGCGAATCCTTTTGGCGACCAAGGGCAAGGTGCCGTACGCGGGTTTCGTACCCCTGCTCCTGCTTCCTCTGTCCTGCGCCCCATGACGCCGGTGCACCTCCCCTCCGCGCCCGCCACCCCCCCCCGCAGGAGCAACAGCTGTTCATCACGTGAGACCACGGGTCATGGCGCACGTCGGCCGCAACGTCCGCCACAACGTCGGCTGGTTGGCGCTGTGGTTAGACAAGTGGCGCAGGAGCTTTGGCCGGACGTCCCCCATGGCCGTACCCGTCACCCTTTTTTCCCCAAAGGTGGGTGTTCCGGGTGTGGGGCGATTGGGGTCTGGGATAGGGAGGGATGGCATCGAATGCTTCGGACGCACGGCGATCACCGCGCACGAGGGGCGGCGGCGTTCGAGGTGGGCCGTCGGACGGGGCGGCGGGACCTGTGGGGGACCTGGGGCATGTGGGCAGGTGCTGTGGGGGCGATTGGGGTCTGCCAGCATCCCTGGAGATCGGCCGCGCTGTGTGGGGGGCGCGGGGATCGAGGTCTGATGTCAGAGGGGGCCGTTGGGACCCTCGGGGGCGTGGGGCATACGGGAAGGGACGTGTACTGCAACAACGTTGCCGTGCGCCATGCTGCTGCTGCGGGGGGCCTCCTGCCTCCGGATCTAACATCCAAAGGCCCCCGGCCGTCCCCCCGCCCTGTCGCTGGATCGATGCGCAGGTCTCAGGAACGCGGCGGCGGCGGCAGGGCTCGCGGACAGCATCCGGCGCGGGTCGCGCAGCCGGCTCGTGCGGCGGCGGCGGCGCAGCGGCGGCGCAGCAGGCGGTGGCGGCCCCTGGGCCCGCTGGCGAGCCGCAGGGCTCGCTGGCAGGCGGCCGGCGCACCTTCCCCGTGGGAGCTGGACTGGCAACGCGACGTGGGCGGCCATCACGGCTGCAGCCCTGGAGCACATGCTGGTTGGCGCTGTGGTTAGACAAGTGGCGCAGGAGCTTTGGCCGGACGTCCCCATGGCCGTACCCGTCACCGCCGCCGCCGCCGCGGCTTCCCCAAAGGTGGGTGTTCCGGGTGTGGGGGCGATTGGGGTCTGGGATAGGGAGGGATGGCATCGAATGCTTCGGACGCACGGCGATCACCGCGCACGAGGGGCGGCGGCGTTCGAGGTGGGCCGTCGGACGGGGGCGGCGGGACCTGTGGGGGACCTGGGGCATGTGGGCAGGTGCTGTGGGGGCGATTGGGGTCTGCCAGCATCCCTGGAGATCGGCCGCGCTGTGTGGGGGGGCGCGGGGATCGAGGTCTGATGTCAGAGGGGGCCGTTGGGACCCTCGGGGGGCGTGGGGCATACGGGAAGGGACGTGTACTGCAACAACGTTGCCGTGCGCCATGCTGCTGCTGCGGGGGCCTCTCTCTTTGGATTGGCGAGCGCACCGCCGGGTAGTCACGGCCGCGTTGGGTCAGCAGATTATTTTACATGGTGCGTGCGAATCCTTTTGGACGACCAAGGGCAAGGTGCCGTACGCGGGTTTCGTACCCCTGCTCCTGCTTCCTCTGTCCTGCGCCCATGACGCCGGCGACCCTCCCCTCCGCCGCCCCACTCGCCCCCGCAGGAGCAACAGCTGTTCATCACGTGAGACCACGGGTCATGGCGCACGTCGGCCGCAACGTCCGCCACAACGTCGGCTGGTTGGCGCTGTGGTTAGACAAGTGGCGCAGGAGCTTTGGCCGGACGTCCCCATGGCCGTACCGTCACCGCCGCCGCCGCCGCGCGGCTTCCCCAAAGGTGGGTGTTCCGGGTGTGGGGCGATTGGGGTCTGGGATAGGGAGGGATGGCATCGAATGCTTCGGACGCACGGCGATCACCGCGCACGAGGGCGGCGGCGTTCGAGGTGGGCCGTCGGACGGGGCGGCGGGACCTGTGGGGGACCTGGGGCATGTGGGCAGGTGCTGTGGGGGCGATTGGGGTCTGCCAGCATCCCTGGAGATCGGCCGCGCTGTGTGGGGGGGCGCGGGGATCGAGGTCTGATGTCAGAGGGGGCCGTTGGGACCCTCGGGGGGTGTGGGGCATACGGGAAGGGACGTGTACTGCAACAACGTTGCCGTGCGCCATGCTGCTGCTGCGGGGGGCTCTCTCCAGTCCCAGTCCTGCCCCGGATCTATCCAAAGGCCCGGCCCGCCTCCCCCGCCCTGTCGCTGGATCGATGCGCAGGTCTCAGGAACGGCGGCGGCGGCCAGGGCTCGCGGACAGCATCCGGCGCGTCGCGCAGCGGCTCGTGCGGCGGCGGCGCAGCAGGCGCTGGCGCCCCTGGCCGCTCGCTGGCGAGCGCAGGGCTCGCTGGCAGGCGGCCGGCGCACCTTCCCGTGGAGGCTGGACTGGCCAACGCGACGTGGGCGGCCATCACCACGGCTGCAGCCCTGGAGCACCTGGATGGCTGGTTGGCGCTGTGGTTAGACAAGTGGCGCAGGAGCTTTGGCCGGACGTCCCCCATGGCCGTACCCGTCACCGCCGCGCCGCCGCGGCTTCCCCAAAGGTGGGTGTTCCGGGTGTGGGGGCGATTGGGGTCTGGGATAGGGAGGGATGGCATCGAATGCTTCGGACGCACGGCGATCACCGCGCACGAGGGGCGGCGGCGTTCGAGGTGGGCCGTCGGACGGGGGCGGGACCTGTGGGGGACCTGGGGCATGTGGGCAGGTGCTGTGGGGGCGATTGGGTCTGCCAGCATCCCTGGAGATCGGCCGCGCTGTGTGGGGGGCGCGGGGATCGAGTCTGATGTCAGAGGGGGCCGTTGGGACCCTCGGGGGGCGTGGGGCATACGGGAAGGGACGTGTACTGCAACAACGTTGCCGTGCGCCATGCTGCTGCTGCGGGGGCCTCTCTCTTTGGATTGGCGAGCGCACCGCCGGGTAGTCACGGCCGCGTTGGGTCAGCAGATTATTTTACATGGTGCGTGCGAATCCTTTTGGACGACCAAGGGCAAGGTGCCGTACGCGGGTTTCGTACCCCTGCTCCTGCTTCCTCTGTCCTGCGCCCCATGACGCCGGCGACACCTCCCCGCCGCGCCCGCCCTCGCCCCCGCAGGAGCAACAGCTGTTCATCACGTGAGACCACGGGTCATGGCGCACGTCGGCCGCAACGTCCGCCACAAACGTCGGCTGGTTGGCGCTGTGGTTAGACAAGTGGCGCCCTCCCCCTTGACCGCAGCTGCCGTCGCAAGTCGCCGATCGACCACCACAACCTCCGAGCCCTACCCCGCTGGCTGTCTCGCGGGCGCACGCGCGGCGGTCCTAAGCCTTGCACAAATGTCGGTGTCTTTCGACACCATCTGAGACGGACGTGGGTGTGTACGATGACTCGTGTAACGTTACATCAATTGCCGGACTCTCTCCGCCTATCTCTCTCGATCACACGGCACGGGGCACTCAACACCAGCCGTATGCAAATCCCAGAAACGAATCAGAGGGGACCAGGGCACGTTTACCTCGGTAGTCCCGGGTCTCAAATGGACATGACATCAAGGCCCTGCAGCCCCGACGACGAGGGCATGTAGTGGTAGCCAACGGACCCGTCCTCGCCCCTGTGGCCGCGTGCGTTCTGCGACCGCGTGCCCCACGCCAGGTGTCGAGGATTCAGGCACGCATGCTGGTCGCACAGGTGCATCGCTACCATGTCCTCGCTCGGCGGCGGCCCGCGATAACACCACAGTATGAGCACGTGCGCACCCTTGTGGGCTGGGGACACACAGGGCAGGCCACGCTGCCGTTTCTTGCGGCGCACTGTCACCCTTCCGTACTCGGCGCCACGACAGCCCACAAACCGGGTCTCCAGGTTACAGAGCCCCATTGCCTTACATGCATCCAGGCACTTGGTCTCCGGCACCACATACGCCCCGACTGTCTGATACTCAATCCGGTGAGGACGGTGTCCCCGTCCGGGTATGCGGTGGCCTCGCCCCCAGCTGTGTGGGGTTTGCCCGCCGCCGTGAACACACACGGCGACGCCGCCACCGCGTGGTGGGGCGAAGTGGGAAGTGCCGCCGCACCATTACCCATCCCCCAGTGTGGTGCAGGGGGCACAGCACCAGCATCGCTAGTTCAACGACTGCGCGGCCCTCGGCACTGTCCTCCTCGCACAGCTTGGACACAAGCGTGTCCCGGTACTGCTCCCACGCACTCACCAAGGGCCCCGGGACCACACGAAACTTGCCCCTCAGGGCGTTGCCACCACAGCCAGACATGCGTAGGCGGTCCTGGTGAAGCAGAGGGCTACAGGGTTGTTGTCCTGTCCCACAACATCTTCCATCTCGGCGGGGAGGCGGATGCCCCGTGGCCGTACATGGGGCTCAATCGCGCGGGACAGCCGGCCGCTCAAATCCTCCGCCGTCCACCTTCTGTCGAGGTTGTGCTGATGACCGCGTGCAGTAGGCGCGTGTGGCTGAGGAGTCCTCCCTCCGCCACGCCGGCCCCGAGTACGACAAGGCTGGGGTGCCGGCGGCGAGCTTGACCCCGGCAGCGGTGAGGGTGGTGTCTGCGACTGCGGCTGCTGTTGAGGAGAGCGCTCAAGGTGGTCAGGACGCGGGCTGCTGGGCAGCGCCTCCTGCTGTGAGGCGCCTGCCGGCGCGGGTGGCTCGGGCTCCTGGGAGAGGAGAGGCAGGGTGGCGTCCGCGGCTGCGACAGCGGCAGCGGCAGCAGCGGCAGCAGCGGCAGCAGCAGCAGCGAGGCCGCCGCCGCGTGCTGGGTCGTCGGTGGGCAGTCCATGATGGATTACTAAGAGCAGGAGATAGATGATGCTCCCGAGCAGCACTGGTCGCGGAGGCCGGTTGGGGTCGTTCGGCGCGGTGGGTCACCGGCAGCCGCAGAGCGCGGGAGCAGCAGCAGCACCCCAGCTCGGCCGCGCCTTAAGAGGCAGGGGTGGCAAACGAGCAGACGGACAGACAGAACCGGATATGTCCGCGTTCTAGAGATGAGCCTGGGGCAAAATCTAGGGCGAAAATTGAGCTCGCCAGGGGCCAAATTTCGCGGAGCGCGCCTGCGGCGCTGTGATATTCCGCAGCGGATGTGTGTATGTTTGCGCGCAGTGGGTGCCCTACAAACGCTAAAATCGGAAATAAAAGATCGGCGCGAGCTCTATCGATTCATTTTCGCACCTCATGGGGTTCCCTGCCGATTTAGCATTTTTCGCTTTTCGCCCATGCAAAATCTTTCTTTTCGCTGCGCGCCTGGGCTTTCTGCTGGCCGCAACGCGTCCGTGGGGTGTCCATGTGTTGCTGGTCGCGATCGGCGGGCGTCAGAACCGTGGTTGGGCTGGCTGGCTCCCGCTCGCCCGCCGCCTTGGCGAGCCGTACTACTGCTACCAACCAACCACCAAACTAGCTGGTGGACCTCGGACATGATTGACATGATTGATGGATTGATGACCCTGCTGCTATTAATATTATTATTTGTATTGCTTGATAGGTGTTGTTGGCGCGGCCGCGGCTTATGGGTGTTTTACTTGCAGTATTCGGTCTCGGTCGTCGGTCGGTCGGTCGGTCCGGCGCGCGCAAGTAAAACAGTAGTATTGGGTTGTAAAACATGTATGTGGATGGATGGTACCGCCGATTAATTATATCTTTTTATACCTTTTTTTCTGTGATGATTATTTCTTGTATATGAATCTGGAGGACGATAGATAAAGCTGCAGGTGCGTTTTGTTGCTTGGTGTATTTTGCTTTTGGTGTGTCCGCTGGGTTAGTCCGCTGCTGCCGCCGAGCCGAGCGTTCTCCCCAAGGCAACTCTATCTGTATCACCACTGCCCTTTGCACTGCCGTGTTCTGTCTGTCTGTCTGTCTGTCTGTCCGTCGTTGTATACATCTATCTGCCTGCATGCGCCCCCCCGTTAGTTACGGATACACACACACGTTTACATGGTGGTAGTAACAGTACTCAGAGCGCGTGTGGTCCCGGGCGCATGTGTGCGTTCGTGCGTGCGTGCGTGCGTGCGTGCGTGGTACGTATGAATGGGGGGTGTCGACAGACACCGATGTATACCAATCTGCCTGCCTGCCTGCCTGCCTGCCTGCCTCCACACACATACACATCTCGTCTTGTGCCGAGAATAAATAAAATAAAATAAAAATAAATGGAATGAAACCGCGGACATACACACCTGCGTCTGGCCGCCGACACACATGAACCCCTGCGCCTACTACACAACGCACACGGGGTTGCTTGGGGCGATCGGGCGGCACACATACACCTCTGCGTCCGACACGTAGTATGCGCGTCTGTCTGTCTGTCTTGCCTGCTGTCCTGCCTGTGCGTCTATCTGTCTGGGTATGTACACGGGTATGTACCTCGCCGCCCGCCCCCCCGCCCCGCCCCAAGCTCGACACTCAGGAGCGTGCCGCCACCCGTCCTCCTTCTCCTCATCCACGCCGCCGCGCCGCCGCCATCACCGTCGCCGTCGCCGCGGCCGTCGCCACCACCACCACCGCCGTGCCCTGCTGTAGCTCCGCGATGCGCTGCCCACCCGCCACACGGGTGCCACGTGCTGAAGCGCGGCAGCCACTCGCGCCTTGAGGCCCCCGCCGCCGCCGCCGCCGCCGCCGCCACCATTCTCATCGGCGGGTCCACATCCGTAGGCGCGCTGGGCCGCGACACGCGCTGAGGCGCGTCGTGGTGGTGGCGGCGGCGCTCGTGGTGGCTGCCGCGGGGTGCACGCGGGCTTCGTCTTCGGTGTCTTGCGGGCGGTAGTGGTGGTGGTGGTGGTGGTGGTCTTGGTGCCGCTGCCACGACGCCGCTTTCGGGTTGTGGTGGTGGTAGTGGTGGTGGCGGCGGCGGCGGCGGCGGTGTTGCCGCTGTGGTGTGCGCCGCCGCCGTCACTGCCGGTGGTCGTGCACTGCTGCTGCTGCTGCTGCTGCTGCTGCTGCTGCTGCTGCTGCTGCTGCTGCTGCTGCTGCTGCTGCTGCTGCTGCTGCTGCTGGCTGCTGCTGCTGCTGCTGCTGCTGCTGGGGGGGGAGGACGGGCCGCGCGCTCGGCCCGTCGTTGTGGTGGTGGTGGTGTCACCGAGGAGGGTCCGGGAGGTGTGGTGGTGGTGGTACTGGTGGTGGTGGTGGTCTTCTGGGCGTTCTCGGCCGTTGGCCGCGGCTCCGCCGTAGTATGTTTGGTACTGGCGATGATGCGCTGGTGTCGGTGTTGATGGGGGCCGCCTCGCTGGGCCGCAGCAGCACCAGGTTCTCGACCCTGTTGTTGGTGCGGTCGCCGTCCCGGTGGTACACCCGCGGTGTGTCCCGCCGCGGATCGTCCGGCCGTCCGCATCCAGCGCCAGCTGGCTGGTCTGCTCGCGGGCAGCCAGGCAAAGGCCACAGCGTTGCGCACGGCGACCTTGACGTTGGCGTTGGCGCCGTTGCCGCGCGCAAGGCGGACGAAGTAGTGGCCGTCATTGCCGATGCAATCTCGGAGGGACGCTGTGGCAGTAGATGAAGCAGATGAGGCGCGCCGCCGCCGCCGCGCGCCACTGCCTGCTGATCTGCTGGTGGTGGTGGTGGTGGTGCTGCTGCTGCTGGTGGTCGACATGTAGCCGGAAGACACCGTTCCGGTTGACCTCGTACCGGCCGCCCACCCAGGGGAGCCGGCGGAACTGCGTTTTCGGGGAGGGGGGGTGGGGGGTTGAAGAGGTGGATGGATACGGATACGGATATGGGTCGGCGTGGGGCGCAGTCTAGGGTGAGTCCCTGTGACCCTAGCAAACCCAAGCCCACGCACGTCATATATCTATCATCCCCCGTTCGTTCCATTGTTGAGTTGCGCACTAATAAGCCCCAAAACACCCAACCAAAGAAAGCCCCCGCGCACCTACCTCCTGTTCGCGTGCCAGCGACGCCTCGGCGGCGGAACCTCTGATTGCCGGGAGGAGACGATCCACGTCGTCCCGGGTGAGCCCCTTGGGCAGGGCTCCCTCCGTGGGCGCGCCCTCCACCTCACGCAGCGCGCTCATCTTGCTGACCCGCCGGGCGACGCCGGCCACCGCCTCGTTGTCGCAGACGATGCGGCGGGCGGTGCGCACGGGATGGCGGCGGCCGCGGCGGCCAAGACCGCCGGGTGCGGTGGTCCGTCTTGCTGAAGAAGTGTCCCGTGGTCCACCCCAAAGACGTAGGCCGTCTTGATCTCCCCTTCTGCAGGGGGATCACACACCACAGGGGCAGCATCACACCATGTTTACGTTTGTTTGCAGCACATGTATGTATGTGGGTCCTCCCACGAGGGAAAAAAGAAGAGCCGCATACGTGTACATACACACCCCCCTCCACCGCTGGCCCCCACGACACGACACACATGGCTGCCCTGCCCCCGTCCGTCCCAGCTACCCCATCCCGCCCATCCCCCTGCCCCCGAAACCCCCTCGCCTGCCCCTTAAAAACTCCCTTGCCCAAACCCCCCTTGCCCCGCCTGCCCCCCGCCTTCTTACTTCCGATCATGGCGACCGTCACGCGGCCGACCAGCTTGAGGCCTCGGAAGCCGAACTCGGCCATCATGGCGACGGGGTCCACCGCCGCGGAGAGGGTGTTCTGAACGACGACAATTGCCTGTTGGGAGCGTGGGGGAAGGGGGAACGGGGGTCCAGAAACATGTGAGAAGCAGGCAGGGGGATGAGATGAGCCAGCATGTATGTAATGGATTCGACTTGGGCGGGCCTGTCCCTCTTCACCCCTTCCAGCAAAGACCTAGGGTCCACTACTGGGTACTGGCCGGGGCGGGGCAGTGGGGTCCGCTGAGCTCAGCTCACCTTGCGCGAGGGTGTGCGCCATGAAGTAGTCGGCTATGTCGACCTTGTCAACCGCTGCCCAGCCCTCCCAGAAGGCGTAGAAATGTGTGGGCGCGGGGTGAAGGATGGGGCCTGGGCGGGGATGTGGGTTTGGGGATGTAGGGTTTGGGATGTAGGGTTTGGGGATGTAGGGTTTGGGGATGTGGGTTTTGATCAGGGGGCAGCAGGGTTTTTGGTGGGGGAGGAGTGGTGATGTGTGACATGCTGTTGGGAGAGAAGGCAGAGGGGTGGAACCGCGAAGCAGAACAAACAAGAGCCCTTCTCGTACCTGTCGGACGCTGCCCGTGACGATGATGAAGTCGTTGATGCGGTTCTTGAAATGTAGACTCTGCTCGCAGCACAGGTGGATAAAGCGCAGGGCGCAGTCCACCTTGTGTGCGTCCAGCTCCACACAATGCAGCGACGGGGCCGGGCCTGGGCCATGG